>SJYT01027291.1:203390-289031 GCA_006410635.1 Cephalophus harveyi | reverse complement strand
GAGTTCACCCAGACCCACATCCATTGAGTCAGTGATGCCATCCAGCCATCTCATCCTCTGTTGTCCCCTCCTTCTCCTGCCCCTAATCCCTCCCAGCATCAGAGTTTTTTCCAATGAGTCAGCTCTTCACATGAGGTGGCCAAAGTACTGGAGTTTCAGCTTTCGCATCATTCCTTCCAAAGAAATCCCAGGGCTGATCTCCTTCAGAATGGACTGGTTGGATCTCCTTGCAGGCCAAGGGACTCTCAAGAGTCTTCTCCAATACCACAGTTCAAAAGCATCAATTCTTCAGTGCTCAGATTTCTTTACAGCCCAACTCTCACATCCACACATGACTACTGGAAAAACCATAGCCTTGACTAGATGGACCTTAGTCGACAAAGTAATCTCTGCTTTTGAATATACTATCTAGGTTGGTCATAACTTTTCTTCAAAGGAGTAAGCATCTTTTAATCTTATGGCTGCAGTCACCATCTGCAGTGATTTTGGAGCCCCCCAAAAATAGTCTGACACTGTTTCCACTGTTTCCCCATCTATTTCCCATGAAGTGATGGGACCAGATGCCATGATCTTCGTTTTCTGAATATTGAGCTTTAAGCCAACATTTTCACTCTCCTCTTTCACTTTCATCAAGAGGCTTTTTAGCTCCTCTTCACTTTCTGCCATAAGGGTGGTGTCATCTGCATATCTGAGGTGATTGATATTTTTCCCGGCAATCTTGATTCCAGCTTGTGTATGGACCTTTGCCTTAGGATCTAATAAAAATGATGGTATAATTATTTTATTGACAAATTCAGAGTTCCACAGTTTGCTGCTGAGTGAAAATGAGAGTTACAGAAAAGCAATCACCATATGACCTCATTTATTAAAAATTAGGATATGTAAAGGGAGCCAATTCAAAGTTTGGTCATCAGAATTAACTTTTTCTGTTGTTTATTTATCTACACATTTATTTACATGCTTTTAAATAAAAAGAGGAAAATGATATACCTATTATATAATAATTTAATATTTCATCTTATTTATTGTGAGTTTTAATATCACTGAATATTCTCATGAAATGTACTTTTGGATAACTGCACATTGTAAAATATACATAATTCATCTAATCAACTATTAATACCTATTATTGCACAATTAGGAGGAGAGCTGTGCTTTTTTAGATAGTTGTTACGAGTTAATGACCTAGATTGTGTGCATTCTAAAACAATGTAAGCTCCTAAAAATGCACAGCCTTTGCATGCTCTGTATTCTGGAAAATGTGTAAGACAAGCTCATCCAGCCAAGATTCCACACACTCATGGGCTCAGTGAAGATTTGGAGCCATGATAGCTGGGGAAATGCAACACTTCTCCCATTCTGGACATTTCAGAGCACATTTAGATCTGCCTAAGCCTGAAGTCTCTCACACTGCTGCATTTAGGAAGTGAAAAGATTTTGCAATGATGAGCGCAGTCCCATGGCTGCAGAGCCAAGGAGAAGCAGCTGATTTTTTTAAGTCCCTTAGTAGCTGAATTTGCTTGCCTACGTTACCTCACCCTTCCTGAGCCTCAGTGCTCTCATCTCTAAGGTGGGGGTGACCACACGCATTGAAGAAGGCTGAGCAACACTTTACAGAAATCCAGTGTATACAGTTGTCTCTCTCCACGTGGGCTTTGCTGCAGCTGCTGTTGCTGCTGCTGACACTTGTATACTTAACTGGCACAGCGAGGAGCCTGCCTGAGTAGTTTACTCCCTCAGTCATGTCCAGCTCTCTGCAACCCCACGGACTGTAGCCCACCAGGCTCTTCTGTTCATGGGATTCTCCAGGCAAGAATACTGGAGTGGGTTGCCATTTCCTCCTCCAGGGGATCTTCCTGACCCGGGGACTGAACCTGCATCTCCTGCACTGGCAGGCGGATTCTTTACCACTAGCGCCACCTGGGAGGCCCTTACTATTATTACATACACCATTTCCAAACAGAGTGTTAAATTAGCCTTGCTGTTCATTTCCTGAAAAATTACTTTGAGGAGTTGTTAAGGCATTTCTAATGTGACGTCCTTAACATCAAGATTGTAGTTTGAACGCTTACCCCACTATGGAAGTTTAGACTGAGATAAGACCCAAAGGTGGATTATCTTCTCCAGATGCATCAGAAGGACCACGTGGGAGAAGGAGGGCGGTAACCCTGGCATTTGGAAGAGAGCATATGGAACACACTGGTGCTTCCTTGTCCATGGAAATGCAGAGGAAGCACAGGTCCCTCATGCGGACCACATCCTAAAGCCCTCGTCCTGGATGAACCATCCCAGCCTCTTCCTTTGGGAAACCTGTCAATAGTTCTTGCTATATTGGGTTCTGAGCGAGTGCCCTCCCCAAGAGCCAGACAGCTTTGCAACGTGAGTCCTATTAGTATATGTCAGGGACTGTAGTTTCGCAGGCTTTGAAAGACCAGACTTTGATTTTTATACGATAGACTTTTCTCAAAATTTTGTAAGCTTCTGATGGATTTGCTTTCAGTCCATTACATAAAGAGCAGCAAAATTTTACCTCCCCCCCTCTACAAAGAGTCACATTTTAGGTTTGGTTTCTTTCATGGTACCAAATTCCGTATCACTAATTAAATTAGATGGGCATGCATTTCCCTTTCATGTGAAAGAAAGGTGTCTGAAACCCAGAGGCAATAAGCAGCTCCCCATCCCGCAGGAGCCCAGCTCCCTCCCCCGGCTCTGTCTCCTCTGCCTCGCTGAGATCTGGCTTGTTCTCAAGGCGGTGGTGCTCCAGGAACAGGGCAAAGAAAATGGAGAAGAGTCGCCCCTTTATTTTAGAGATTGATTTAATAAAAGAGGAGGGGGAGGAGGCATGCAAGTCAGAGAACTATAAATTCACACCATGCACTTTATTAATTTGTATTGCATTTTGATTGAATGCCTGAGCTATTTTTCCAGTAAACACTGCATCTTTCCCTTCAACTTACAAAAATGCATCCCCTTTGCAAAGACAGAATTTTTAAGAAGAGTTCCAAAAGAAAAGAGAAATTTAGTTTAGTTCAGTCGCTCAGTCGTGTCCGACTCTTTGCGACCCCATGAATCGCAGCACGCCAGGCCTCCCTGTTCATCACCATCTCCCGGAGTTCACTCAGACTCACGTCCATCGAGTCAGTGATGCCATCCAGCCATCTCATCCTCAGTCGTCCCCTTCTCCTCCTGCCCCCAACCCCTCCCAGCATCAGAGTCTTTTCCAATGAGTCAACTCTTCGCATGAGGTGGCCAAAGTGCTGGAGTTTCAGCTTTAGCATCATTCCTTCCAAAGAAATCCCAGGGTTGATCTCCTTCAGAGAAATTAATACAACCAAAATGCTTCTGCCAGAAGAGATCTATTAGATAGTTGGCTTTTTGGTGTTCAACTCTCAAAACCTAGTGTATCAAGTATTAAGTAACCACTGTATTTGCAATAGTGTTTTGAGTTGGTTATATATGAGAAAATCCTGGTTTTTTTTTCTTCAAAGAAAGGTCTTTTTGAAAGGTGATTTTAAAGTATCATGATGTCTTTTGATCGAAATTCTTTCTTAGAGGAACACATCTTAAATTCTTATGAAATTCGCATGTGACCTTGAAATTTCATAAGCAGAAAACTGCTTTGTAGAAACTCTGCAGAAAATAATTCCATAAAACATACACATCCTGTATCTTAAAAACCTTAGTTATAAATAAGCCCTGCACATTTTCTCTAGATCCCATGAGATCAAGATTATATTGAAATAAAAACTAGAGTCATGGACAGTAAGTACGGTATTATCCACCTAAGTATTCTCTTCTTAAATCTTCTTAAATCAATGAAAATCTTTTATTCATTGTATAAATTAATATTTTTATGACCATTATTTTTTCTTATACATATATAATCAGAAGTCTGATATCTATTTTATTTATGTAATGGCACAAAATTATACCATATGTTAAATTCCTCTTAGTTAATGCAGCAAATTATCCATGTCTAAGACATTCACATATACTAGACACTTACTCCTTGGAAGAAAAGTTATGACCAACCTAGATAGTATATTCAAAAGCAGAGACATTACTTTGCCGACTAAGGTCCGTCTAGTCAAGGCTATGGTTTTTCCAGTAGTCATGTATGGATGTGAGAGTTGGACTGTGAAGAAGGCTGAGTGCCGAAGAATTGATGCTTTTGAACTGTGGTGCTGGAGAAGACTCTTGAGAGTCCCTTGGACTGCAAGGAGATCCAACCAGTCCATTCTGAATGAGATCAGCCCTGGGATTTCTTTGGAAAGAATGATGCTAAAGCTGAGACTCCAGTACTTTGGCTACCTCATGAGAAAAGTTGACTCATTGGAAAAGACTCTGATGCTGGGAGGGGTTGGGGGCAGGAGGAGACAGGGACGACAAAGGATGAGATGGCTGGATGGCATCACGGACTCGATGAACGTGAGTCTGAGTGAACTCCGGGAGTTGGTGATGGACAGGGAGGCCTGGCGTGCTGCGATTCATGGGGTCGCAAAGAGTCGGACATGACTGAGTGACTGAACTGAACTGAACAATGCTGTTTTTTAATTATAAAGACCATTCCTTTGATCTGTTTTGTCATATGCAGTATTTAAGGAATAAATAGGAAAAAATATATAAATTGCTAATTTTTTTTTATTCTTTCCCTATCTAAACAATGCAAACATGCTCACTAGAGAATTAGAAAAAATAAGCTGCCCAAGTTGCAAGCATTACAACCCCTGTTCACATTTCAATGCATTTTCTTCCAGTTTTCATAGTTATTACCGTATCATATGGCTGCTCAGTGTTGATATTTTTATCAACTAACATTTTGTCTTTAATGTAATTTTAATGGCTTTAATATTTTAAGAATTGAATATCACAGTTTATACTAGCATTTCTAATATTTGCATGATTGGGTGGTTCCCAGTTTTTCACAGCTGTAAACAATATTGTACTGTTCAGCATTTATAATTCTCCTAAATACATATAGCTGGAAGGTGTGACCTGTGACCTCTCACTACTGGTAATAAGCACGTAGTTATCATTCTCTTGAGCCTGTTGCCAGTGGGGAAACAATTCTACAAGAATTAGAGCACTACGTGCAAAGCGATCCGGCATCAAACGGATGAGAGAGTCCAACACAGAAGGCCCACTAAGCTTTGTCTCTAAATTTGGGATGATTTCCTATGAGTGAACTTTGTCTGAAAACATAATCATTGAATCAGTGGGTAAAGAATTTTTAACGTATTTGAAAAAATCGGCCAGCATCTCCAGATCAACATTAAAAACAGCAGTGAGCGTCTGCACCTTGATTTTGAGATTGTTTTTTACCAGCCACGTCTACATTGCACAACAGTTATCAGTTCATACCAAGCATGTATATTTTCTTTTACAATAAAATAAACAGTGAGTATACAACTTTGTCAAAATGCTTCTCAATACATATTGAAATGAGTATTTAGCTTTCCTTAAATGACTTACTGAAGTATTGGCGTTAGCTATCGTCTCTATGTGCTCTTGAGTTATATTTGGCAATGTTTTAAGAGCATTAACTTATATGTATAAGTGAATTTGTCCATCGTTTCCTTTTTGTACCTTTTTTTCTCATTTTCCTTAGAAGTTCTGTATTCTTTGGAGAATAAATGGAGTTGTTTTCCAGTTTTCTTTTCTTCCATCCATTTATTAGGTGTGTATTGGTTCAGTTCCTCAGCCTCCCTTCATCTGCAGAATGTTCATCATTGTACTGGGTCCCTACCTAGCAGGATTGTTGTGGGGATTAAGCTTAAAGCAGGGGACTGTCTGGATACTTAGCAGATACCATTTCATGCTCCAGACATGCTTATTCTTACTCTGTAACATCTCAACTACCAGCTGAATATCTATTTCTTCCAAGTTTGAAATAGTTTATCAATAAAAGTGGTAAACTTATACACACTGGTCATCTTGGCGGCAGAAGGTTGTGGTGTGAAGGAAGATTGGTGATTGTCTCTCTGATCACATCAAAATTTCTTTTCTGGGTTGTCACTGATTCCTTGGCCTCTAATACAGTGCAGGTTGGGCTTTAAATTTGCCTTGCCTAGAATTTCTCTACTTACATTCCTTCTTTATAATATGTCTCTGTGTTGTTGCTATTTAGTCGTGAGGTCTTGCCCCACTCTTTTGCAACCCTATGGAGTGTATCCCGCAAGGATCCCCTGTCCATGGGATTTCTCAGGCCAGAATACTGGAGTAGGTTGCCATTTTCTCCTCCAGGGGATCTTCCCACCCAGGGTTCAAGGCTGCGTCTCCTGCATTGGTAGGCAGATCTTTACCATTGAGCCACCAGGGAAGCCCAATATGTTTGTAGTAATTTTTTTTCCCTTTTTTACAATTGCAGCATGATTTCTAGCATATTGTTCTGGGGATTTCAACAAGTAAAGATAGCACTGTAACCACCATCATCAAGAAACAGATCAGTCCCGTTGCACCAAAGTTATCCATGTCCTTCCACCCAGAGCCCCCGACCTCCCCCATTTTCATCTTTGACCTTTTGATCTTTCCGGGGTATCAGCAAAAGTGGCATATTCACACCCTGGACTTTTTTTGTCAAATTGCCCTCTTTTTTTTTTTTTTCTTTCTTTTACAATATTTTGCAGTCTGAATAGGCTAAGAATTTCTCAAGTCATCAAACCCTGGATCCATTTTGTTGAAGACTCATTCACACAATTTCCTTTCACATTTTTAACCAAAATCAAAAGAATAAAACCAGACTACACCCTCAACACTTTGCTTGAAAATTATCTCAACTAAAAGTCAGATTTCATTATGAAAGTTCTGCTTTCCACAAAACTACAGGACCCAGTTCCACACATGAACGGATGGTCTACTCAAAGGCGATTTAGGTTTTCTCTACCACGCTCCTCATGTCCTCCTGCCTCCTCTCCTTCAAAACCACTGAAGCCCATGTTTCTGCCAGCAGTCTGTTAAGGCAATCTAGGCGTTTTCTACCATTCTCTCCAAAATTTTTCCAGTTTCTACACCTCTTTAGGAATTTGTTCAGACAACATTTCACCTCCAGATATTAATATTAAAGGCTGCATTCTTTTCTACAGCTGCTGCAACAAATTACTGCAAATTTGCCTTCTTAAGAAACATAAATTTACTGTATTTCTACAGATTAGCAGCCACTATGTGGATCTCACTGGAATAAATTCAAGGCCCATAGAGAGTGCCATGTTGAGTGAAGCGAGTCGGACAGAGAAGGAGAAATGTCATATGACATCCCTTGTATGTGGAATCTAAAAATAAATGATACAGATGAACAAACTTACAAAACAGAAACAGACTCACAGACTTAGAGAATACATTTATGCTTGCTGGGGAGGAAAGATGGGAGGAAGGAATAGTTCGGGAGTTTTGGATGGCCCTATACACACTGCTCCATTCTGAAGGGGATCAGCCCTAGGACTTTTTGGAGGGAATGATGCTGAAGCTGAAACTCCAGTACTTTGGCCACCTCATGAGAAGAGTTGACTCACTGGAAAAGACTTTGATGCTGGGAGAGATTGGGGGCAGGAGAAGAAGGGGATGACAGAGGGTGAGATGGCTGGATGGCATCCCTGACCCAATGGACGTGAGTGTGAGTGAACTCCAGGAGTTGGTGATGGACAGGGAGGCCTGGCATGCTGCGATTCATGGGGTCGCAAAGAGTCGGACATGACTGAGAGACTGAACTGAACTGAACTGATACACACTGCTA
This sequence comes from Cephalophus harveyi, assembly GCA_006410635.1. NCBI lineage: Eukaryota > Metazoa > Chordata > Mammalia > Artiodactyla > Bovidae > Cephalophus > Cephalophus harveyi. The sequence continues at coordinate 281,302 of SJYT01027291.1, read as the reverse complement.
CATTTAAAATGCTAACCAACAAGGATCTATTGTACAGCACAGGGTACTCTGCTCAATGTTATGTGGCAACCTGGATGGGAGGGGAATTTGGGGGAGAAGGGATACACGTACACGTATGGCCGAGTCTCTTCACTGTTCCCCTGAAACTGCCACAGTGTTATTTGTTAAATGGCTATCAGTTCTGTTCAGTCGCTTAGTCGTGCCCGACTCTTTGCGACCCCATAGACTGCAGCAAGCCAAGCCTCCCTGTCCATCACCAACTCCCAGAGTTTACTCAAAGTCATATCCACTGAGTTGGTGATGCCATCAAACCATCTTATCCTCTGTCATCCCCTTTTCCTCCCACCTTCAATCTTTCCCTGCATCAGGGTCTTTTCCAATGAGTCAGTTCTTCCCATCAGATGGCCAAAATATTGGAGTTTCAGCTTCAGCCTCAGTCCTTTCAATGAATATTTAGGACTGATTTCCTTTAGGATTGACTGGTTGGATCTCCTTGCTGTCCAAGGAACTCTCAAGAGTCTTCTCCAACACCACAGTTCAAAAGCATCAATTCTTCGGCATTCATCTTTCTTTATAGTCCAACTCTCACATCCGTACATGACTACTGGAAAAACCAGAGCTTTGACTAGATGGACTTTGGTGGCCAAGCAATGTCTCTGTTTTTTAATATGCTGTCTAGGTTGGTCATAACTTTTATTCCAAGGAGCAAGCATCTTTTAACTTCATGGCTGCAGTCACCATCTGCAGTGATTTTGGAGCCCTCCAAAATAAGGTCTGCCACTGTTTCCACAGTTTCCCCATCTATTTGCCATGAAGTGATGGGACCGGATGCCATGATCTTAGTTTTCTGAATGTTGAATTTTAAGCCAACTTTTTCACTCTTCTCTTTCACTTTCATCAAGAGGCTCTTTAGTTCTCAATACAAAATAAAAGTTTTTAAAAATAGAATAAAATAAAATCATGATCCTACAGGGCTGCATTCCTCCTTGGAGTCTCTAGGGAGCAGCCATCTACCTGCACCTTCCTACCTCTAAAGAGTTCCCATATTCCAGGGCTCAGATCCCCCTCCTCCATCAGCAAGGCTAGTAATGCTAAATCTCTCTTACCTTTTCTCAGGCACATCTCCTTCTGATACTAACCTCAGTTGAGAAAGGCTTTTTTAAAGACCTTGTGTGATGAGATTAGAGTCACTTGGTTAATCCAGATTACCTCCTCATCACAAGGTCCACAACCTTAATCACCTCTGCTGCTGCTGCTGCTGCTAAGTCGCTTCAGTCCTGTCTGACTCTGTGCGACCCCATAGACGGCAGCCCACCTCTAAAGTCCCTTTAAACACAGGAGGTAACACGTGCACAGAGATTAGGACATGGGTCTCTGTGGGGTGCTGTTATTCTTCCTACTATTCTAGTTGGGATTATTTTCCTAATGTTTAATAATAGAACATGTTTTAATTTACCTAGCAATTTCTTTCTGATTTGTTAATATTCTCCTTCCATTCTTAGGGCTTCCCTGGCGACTCAGATGGTAAAGAAACCACCTGCAATACAGAAGACCTTGGTGCAGTCCCTGGGTTGGGACGATCTCCTGGAGAAGTGAATGGCTACTCACTCCAGTATTCTTGCCTGGAGAATCCCACAGACAGAGTAGTCCGGCAGGCTATAGTCCGTGGGATCACAAAGAGTCGGACATGACTGAGCATGCATGCACCTTTTTTGGGGGGGAGGTGGAGGTCATAGAAAGATACCCAGATACCAAGGTGAGAAAGTTTGCATATGATGGGAATTTGTGGAAGATTTTAAAGGCAAAAATGCATAAGAATAGTATTGATTTACAGGCAAAGAGTTGGTACCGTCTAGGAGGGACTGAAGAGGGTAGGGAGAGACACACAGAGGCGGGTATTGCAGGAAAGCCTTGCAGGAGTACTTACCAGCAAGAGGTAACAAAATTGTGAACAGAGACTGAAATTACTAAAAAGATAAAATACATCAGGGATCTGTAAAGACATAATTGCCAACATGTGTAATACTATTTGGAGAAATTCAATAATGGAAAATACAGTGCATATCTAAAGCAACCTTTAAAAAAAGCAATTTCATACTATAATTGAGAAGGCAAAAAGACTGGTGCAATGGGAGTCATTAACAAGAAAATAATGAAGACCCAAATTTGTCTCTGTATTAAGTAACTGAACAATACAGGAACTTCAAGAGTCTATCAAAAATGGAATATCAGTGAAGCAATGGGACCATAAAGCATAAACATCACCATCATCTATTGCCCAACTTTGATGTTTTTGGAAAAATAAGATGCTATAAGTCTATTGTGAGTGTCTAGCACATGACTTTGACCAACAATGTATATTCTAAAGGAAATCATCTTACATATTTCTAAATGTTCAGCAGTGTTTTATATTGAGAAAAAATTTACTTTTATACAAGTAATAAAAGCCCAATGTAGCAGTAGAAGAGTAAAAGGGAAATCGGGTGATATTTGAAGCAGCTTTTCTATTCTTTCTGGTCCCAAGATGTTGCATGGAGTAAGTAATTATGCTTCAATAAAGCTGGAAAAATAGGGTAAGTAGAATTATCAATAGCGACTGTGTCAGATTTTTTTATAGAGAAAACACATTTGTAAGATACATTGATTAAAGTGAACATTCTGATATTAGGACAGCCATTTAAGACACATTTGTAGTGATTCTAAAAATATTAATACCAACTTTCATGGTTATAAAAATATTACTTTTTAAAAGGCAATTTACATACTTTCCACTGACTCTTTAATCATACTATGAGGTGAGCTGTGACAAACATCATCTTTTGATTCTACCAACAAGAAATTTGTGACATCTAAATTTTGATTTCACAATTTTGGATGTTACCTGTACTAAGTTCACATAGTAAAACACAAACAATGTGGAAATCAGTTCAGTTCAGTCACTCACTCGGGTCCAACTCTCTGCAATCCCATGGACTGCAGCATGCCAGGCTTCCCTGTCCATCACCAACTCCTGAAGCCTAATCAAACTCACGTCCATTGAGTCAGTGATGCCATCAAACCATCTCATCCTCTGTCATCCCCTTCTCTTCCAACCTTCAATCTTTCCCAGCATCAGGGTCTTTTCAAATCAGTCAGTTCTTCTCATCAGGTGGCCAAAGTATTGGAGCTTCAGCTTCAGCAACAGTTCTTCCAAAGAATATTCAGGATTGATTTCCTTTAGGAAGAACTTATTGTATCTCCTCATTGTCCAAGGGACTCTCAAGGGTCTTCTCCAACACCACAGTTCAAAAGCATCAATTCTTTGGTGCTCAGCTTTCTTTATAGTCTGACTCTCACACCCATACATGACTATTGGAAAAACCATAACTTTGACTAGACAAAACTTTGTTGGCAAAGTAAGGTCTCTGGTTTTTAACATGGTGTTGAGGTTAGTCATAACTTCTCTTCCAAGGAGCAAGCATCTTTTAATTTCATGGCTGCAGTCACCATCTGCAGTGATTTTGGAGCCCAAAAAGATAAAGTCTGTCACTGTTTCCATTGATTCCCTTTCTATTTCCCATGAAGTGATGGGACAAGATGCCATGATCTTAGTTTTCTGAATGCTGAGTTTTAAGCCAACTTTTTCACTCTTCTCTTTCACTTTCATCAAAGGCTCTTTAGTTCTTCTTTGCTTTCGGCCGTAAGGGTGGTGTCAGCTGTGCATTGGAGGTTATTGATATTTCTCCCTGCAATCTTGATTCCAGCTTGTGCTTCATCCAGCCCAGAATTTCACATGATGTACTCTGCATATAAGTTAAATAAGCAGGGTGACAGTATACAGCCTTGATGTACTCCTTTCCCAATTTGGAACCAGTCTGTTGTTCCACGTCCAGTTCTAACTGTTGCTTCCTGACCTGCATACAGATTTCTTAGGAGGCAGATCAGGAGGCCTGGTAGTCCCATATCTTGAAGAATTTTCCACAGTTTGCTGTGATTCACACAATCAAAGGCTTTGGCATAGTCAATAAAGTAGAAGTAGATGTTTTTCTAGAACTCTCTTGCTTTTTTGATGATCCAACATGTGAGATGAGTGCAATTGTGTGGTAGTTTGAGCATTCTTTGGCATTGCCTTTCTTTGGTATTGGAATGAAAACTGACCTTTTCTATTTCTGTGGCAACTGCTGAATTTGCCAAATTTGCTGGCATATTGAGTGCAGCACTTTCACAGCATCATCTTTCAGGATTTGAAATAGCTCCACTGGAATTCCATCTCCTCCACTAGCTTTGTTCATAGTGATGCTTCCTAAGGCCTGCTTGACTTCACATTCCAGGATGTTTAGCTCTAGGTGAGTGATCACATAATTGTGAGTATCTATGTCATGAAGATCTTTTTTGTACAGTTCTTCCATGTATTCTTGCCATCTCTTCTTAATATTTTCTGCTTCTGTTAGGTCCATACCATTTCTGTCCTTTATTGAGCCCATCTTTGCATGAAATGTTTCCTTGGTGTTTCTAATTTTCTTGACTAGATCTCTAGTCTTTCCCATTCTATTGTTTTCCTCTATTTCCTCTCATTGATCATTCAAGAAGCCTTTCTTATTTCTCCTTGCTATTCTTTGAAACTCTATGTTTGAATAGGGATTTCTTTCCTTTTCTCCTTTGCCTTTTGCTTCTCTTCTTTTCACAGCTATTTGTAAGGCCTCCTCAGACAACCATTTTGCCTTTTTGCATTTCTTTTTCTTGCATATGGTCTTGATCATTGCTTCCTGTACAGTCTCAGAAACCTCTGTTGATAGTTCTTCAGGCACTCTGTCTGTTAGATCTAATCCCTTGGATCTATTTCTCACTTCCACTGTATAATTGTAAAGGTTTTGATTTAGGTCATACCTAAATGGTGTAGTGGTTTTCCCTACTTTCTTCAATTTAAGTCTGAATTTGGCAATAAGGAGCTCATGATCTGAGCCACAGTCAGCTCCTAGTCTCAATTTTGCTAAATGTATAGAGCTTCCCCATCTTTGGCTGCAAAGAATATAATAAATCTGATTTTGGTGTTTACCATCAGGTGATGTCCATGTGTAGAGTCTCTCGTGTTGTTGGAAGAGGGTGTTTGCTATGACCAGTGCTTTCTCTTGGCAAAACTCTATTAGCCTTTGCCCTGCTTCATTCTGTACTCCAAGGCTAAATTTGCTTGTTACTCCAGGAATTTCTTGACTTCCTACTTTTGCATTCCAGTCCCTTACAATGAAAAGGACATCTTTTGGGGTGTTAGTTCTAGAGTCTTGTAGGTCTTCACAGAATCATTCCACTTCAGCTTCTTCAGCATTACTGGTTGGGGCATAGACTTGGATNTCCAAGGCCAAATTTGCCTGTTACTCCAGGTGTTTCTTGACTTCCTACTTTTGCATTCCAGTCCCTTACAATGAAAAGGACATCTTTTGGGGTGTTAGTTCTAGAGTCTTGTAGGTCTTCACAGAATCATTCCACTTCAGCTTCTTCAGCATTACTGGTTGGGGCATAGACTTGGATTACTGTGATATTGAATGGTTTGCCTTGGAAACGAACAGAGATCATTCTGTCACTTTTGAGACTGCATCCAAGTACTGCATTTTGGACTCCTTTGTTGACTATGAGGGCTACTCCGTTTCTTCTAAGGAATTCTTGCCCACAGTAGTAGATGTAATGGTCATCTAAGTTAAATTCATCCATTCCAGTCCATTTTAGTTCATTGATTCCTAAAATGTTAATGCTCATTCTTGCCATCTCCTGTTTGACCACTTTCAGTTTACTTTGATTCATGGACCTAACATTCCAGGTTCCTATGCAACATTGCTCTTTACAGCATCAGACTTTATTTCCATCACAGTCACATCCACAGCTGTGTGCTGTTTTTGTTTTGGCTCCATCTCTCATTCTTTCTGGAGTTATTTCTCCAGTGATCTCTAGTAGCCTATTGGTCACCTACTGACCTGGGGAGTTCATCTTTCAGTGTCCTAATTTTTTGCCTTTTCATACTATTCATGGAGTTCTCAAGGCAAGAATACTGAAGTGGTTTGCCATTCCCTTCTCCAGTGGACCACGTTTTGTCAGAATTCTGCATCATGACCCGTCCATCTTGGGTGGCCCTGCATGGTATGGCTCATGGTTTCATTGAGTTAGACAAGACTGTGGTCCATGTGATCAGATTGGTTAGTTTTCTGTGAATGTGGTTTTCACTCTGTCTGTCCTCTGTTAGAGAAGGATAAGAGGCTTATGGAAGCTTCCTGATGAGAGAGACATGTGGAAATCATGATCCATAAAAGTTGTGGGGATGGGGCTATGCATTATGTTTATAATGATTAGATTAATTTTGGTAATAATCAATCTATCATAATTTTATGATTTTATTATATATTCCTGAAGGAATACTCTAAAAAAAATTCCAGGTATTAAGAAAATATTTTACTTTCAGATCTTAAAAGTGATTATCTTGTTCCTGAAACCAGAGCATGGTCAATGCTGTAGTCAGCAGAGAAGAAATCTTATCAAATTCATACAATTTACATTGTTTTCTAACTCAAATCACAAATCCACTGATTTGCTCACTTGTGTGAGGAAGAATTTTACTTGAGATAAGGATGTTTATAAAGTGTTCATTCATTTGAACAGAAATGAACACCAGATGCATGTATATAATCCAATCACATGTGATTTATGAAGAGCGGTAATCTAAAAAGATAGAAAACGTGTGACTTTACACAGAGATATAAGTAAAGTGAAACAGCTGGCTTACTGCTCCCCCCATGGACAAAAGATAAAAATACCACAGTGAAAGATGGTAGCCATGCAATCAGCTTGGCCCGGGTAGCATACTTTATGAAAAACCATCAGCCAACATTCAAAATGGAGCTAAGAATTTTCAGTTTAAGAAGGAGTACAGTAAAAGTAGACATAAACTTACTTCCAACTCACTTTGACTGTTTGAAATTTCAGTATAGGAGTGCTTTACAGCAAAGGTTTGATTTTTATCTTCTCTCATCTACCCTTTAAACAAAAAAAAATCAAAGCTACTGTTTACCTTTTATAAGATACCATCAGAAAATAGTCCATGTTGTAAATCTCCTGATTAAATGTGATTGTGTTACGTTAATCATACATATACATGAGCAGTACAAGTCTACTGCAGAATTGAATTGAGTAGATTCTGATCACATAAATTGGGTTCTATTTAAAATCTTAGGAATTGAAAACTCATGGCTTGGGTCATTTAAACCACTATTTTCTTCTTAGCATTTTCCTATTGAAATATCAACCTCAAATAATCTCATTTGAACAATTAATTTCGGTTTAGGGAAATTGCCTCATTTATTGACGGTAATAAAACCACAGATTCGTTCAAATATATAGATTAACTGCTCCAAGTTTCTCTAACAGTTCTCCACACACATCCATAGACTGTGATGTGGCAAATATTCAAGTGCTCTTTGCAGGAACAGATGGTTAGACACAATTAATAAGGAGCCTTGAGTTATTTGCATATTCATTAGATAATATCAGTTATTCCTCAGCCAGAACAAAGAATCACACAAATGGCATTCACGTTTCCTCCCATTAACACATTATTAAAAGCAAAACGTCTGCGTTAAAAATGAGATAGAGAGTGATCCTTGACTGTACAGCAACCTAGCATTATCCATTTGGGTTTTTAACATGATAATAAAAGCGTGTTGCCCTCGTGTAATTTATTCCCGCTTTTCTATCAGGCAGCACATGAAGACACAGCCACGTGTCCCATTCTGCCCTCCCTCTCTGCTTTTTCTTGGCTTACAGATGATGCCAGGAGAGAGGTCAGGTCAGGAGAAATTAAATAAGTTTTATTTTAGTCAAAAAAAAAAATTAATCAGAGAGCCAAAGAGAGAACTAAAAAATAAAAGCCTTGGTGACTTTGGAACTCATTTAGAAGCTTTTTTTGATGACTTTTTTGTCGAAAATACACATAAAAAGTTACAGATAAAACATAAAATCATAATTTAGAATGAAATAAGCATAAATGATTAACTGATTAGTTTTCAATCTTATTTCTAATTTAAATACACTCAAACCAAAATTCTCTGCCTTTAGGCTATGGATTTTTAACTATCACTTAACTTTGCCATTAATATACAAGAATACCTGAGAAACTGTCAGAAATTGAAAATAAATGATCTTTGCATAGATCGAAAAACTCAAATTAAGCCATTTATATCCAGAGATCTCGTTTTTGGAGGATAAACATTAAGGAAACATGAGGGAAACATAGCATGTAGTAATTGCCTCACAGCCAACACTTCACCCTGGACGTGAGTGAGGGTGAGGATTACCTTCTAGAACTGTTCCTACAACAAGATAGCACCAGCTGTATGCAGCAAATTGAATTTATATTTTATTCACAATTAAAAAAAAACTAAAACCCTAAATGAAATCAACCCTGAATATTTATTTAGAAGGACTAATGCTGAAGCTGAAGCTCCAATACTTTGGCCACCTGATGCAAAGAGCTGACTCATTGCAAAAGACCCTGATCCTGGCAAAGATTGAGGGCAGGAGGAGAAGTGGGAGACAGAAGATGAGATGGTTGGATGGCATCACTAACTCAATGGACATGAGTTTGAGCAAATTCCAGGAGATACTGAAGGACAGGGAAGCCTGGCATGCCGCAGTCCATGGGCCAGATATGACTTAGTAACTAAAGAACAAAAAAATTATAATGAATTTCCTCGGTCACATGAGTCACGTTTCAAGTGCTCTGTGGCCACACGTGATCAATGGCTCCTGTGGTGAACAGCACAGGTGGAGAGCATTTCTCCCATTACAGGAAGCTGAACTTTTCTAGAAGCTTCCTGAGTAAGATGGACAAGACCTGCAGGTGACTGGACATGACTTGTGCTCTGATATTCTTTTTTTCATACAGCAGAAATGACTTGTGGGATTCCATTCTCAAATTCAAGCTAACCCCTCCTTTTTAAAAAGGAATAGCAGATTTAAGTTCTACCTGAAATCATTCTAAAGTGGACCTGCCCAATCGCTGGTCCACTCAAGTACAAGAATCACTCTTTTATCGAACCTTTGACCTCAGTCCTGCCACATGCTCTTAGCTCCCAGACGCTGGGAATCTCTGCTTTCCACAGAACGTGAGAACTTCCTCCAAACCAACTGAGTGTGGGGCCCAGCAGAGGGCTGAACCCCAAACCTGAACACACATCTGTCCTAGTCACTCCTAGCTGGAGAAACAGATGCCAGCCAACATCAAGTCTGTCCATATTCACAACCTGATAAGATTGCTGGAAACCATGTGGGTGCTCTTCTATTTTGCATATCAATTCTGACAGGAGATCTTTTTTTTTTTTTTAATTTAAATTTATTTATTTTAATTGGAGGCTAATTACTTTATAATATTGTATTGGTTTTGCCATACATAAACATGAATCTGCCACGGGTGTACACGTGTTCCCCATCCTGAACCCCCCTCCCATCTCCCTCCCTGTACCATCCCTCTGGGTCATCCCAGTGCACCAGCCCCAAGCATCCTGTATCCTGCATTGAACCTGGACTGGCGATTCATTTCTTATATGATATTATACATGTTTCCATGCCATTCTCTCAAATCATCCCACCCTCTCCCTCTCCCACAGAGTCCAAAAGACTGTTCTATACATCTACATCTGTATCTCTTTTAAAAAGACGTTTAGCAACCCTGAAAGTGGGTCTCAATGTTAAGTTTTGTTTCTTAAACATGCACACACACACACACCCCTCACAACCTCCCCCACCTAATACTGCTCAGTGTATCTCTATGAAAAGAAAATAATAGTTTTCAGGAGTTGAAAGTTTATATGAGCCATGACTAATTGTAACAGAAAGTTGTTTTATTCCCTGGATATATAAGACCAGTTGATAAAAAGTTCCATCCATCTCATTCATTCAGAGATGGTTTTCCAGTAAAAATTTCTACTTTGCTATCTACATGTCAAAGTTCTTACGTATTTATATTTTGATCAACTGTATATTGATAAATCACTTCTCAGCCTTTGGCTACAATCAAGTGTAGTAAGGGGGCTTCTCAGGTGGGCACAGTGGTAAAGAATCTGCCTGCCAATGCAGGAGGTGCAAGAGGCGCATTTTGTCCCTGGGTTGGGAAGATCCCTGAGAGTAGAAAATGGCAGCTTACTCCAATATTCTGGCCTGGGGAATTCCATGCACAGAGGAGCCTGGCAATGCATGAGGTTGCAAAGGGTTGGACACAACCAAGGAACCGATCTCATACAATAATAAATTAATGAAACTTAAGTCCAAATACAAATATTGTTACTTACGGTCACAGGAAATAATTTCTTTTTTTTTAATTTCCATATGTAGAAGCATGTGTGCGTGTGACTTGGTAACTGATCATTTTCAAAGGTAAACATAACTTACATGAAATTCTGTAGAAGTGGAATTGAAATATGAAGTCAAGTGGGAAAAAATGAGATAAAAGTTCCCTGGTATCAAGGCAGAATTGGTTGGTACACTTACACACACACACACATATACATGTGTGAGAATATGTGTGAATATTCCTTACACTTCACTGCACCCTCAAACACACAAATCAATCATGTATTTTAATGGACTATGGTGAGCATTAAGTTGAGAGTCCATTCAATGCATTTAAAAGAGTTTTGTATCCGTTTTATTATTACAGTGTCACTCGTTTCAACATGCCAGAAATTATGTGCTTTGTAGCCATTTAAAATTATGAAGAAAAAATTTTAAATGTTAAAATGTCTGACGGGTGCACGGTTATTTGTGATGCTGAATAAGAGAATGGGTTTGAAACTGAGGACATCCTGCAACAGTAAATTACCTTCCGGCGAGTCCCTGAGAAGCCCCAAATCAGACGCTTCCCCAGCAGGTCTCTGCAGGATACTCTCTGCTGGACCCCTATGGGTGCCTGTGAAGCCAAAACTCCAGGCTGGCAGGACATGCAAGCCCAGTGGGGCTGCAGCTGGAAGGGACATCCTCCAATCCAGGCACCCCAGGCAGGAAGCAGACAGCTGAATTCCAGCTCCCTGACTTTTTAACTGTCTTCTAATTTGTTCCACAACACATAGCGGGGGAGATCACATTCCCTTATTTATTGATTGGGAACTGGGCTTCCCTGGTGGCTAAATCCCAAGAGTTAGGAAGAGTATTATTAGGAAAATCTGTATTTCCAATTCTACTCTACTCTCAGAGATAACTCCATGGGAAAAGGAAAGCACTTCAGGGACACGGTATTTTACCATGTATTTTGCCATGCGAAGTTAATAATCTAATAATGCAGAACAAAGAAAAATGACCTTTGTTATATAAAGTTGTATTTTATAACCTCTGGTTCTCATTTGAATATCATATTAATTTAGTAAATAATTACTCGATTAATTCAACAAATAATTACTATTACTGTGGGCTGATAATCAAGTCCAAGTGGCATGGATAATAAACTGCAGTTCTTCTTTTCAAAGTCGGTACAATAAGCCAAAATGAAGATACAGTCAGGTAAATATAATGAATTATGTTATGGACTGTTATGGACAAATGAACAGGCTAACCTGGTACAAAAGAGAAGAGGGAAGTTCTCTCTGGGGTGCCTGGTGGAAGGGCAAGGGTTCTGTGAACACGTGGCCCTCAGCGTCCCAGGGTCTTTGACAGCCCCACTTCTTAGTCCTCTGCTCTGTTCATGCTGATCAACAGAAGAGAACTCTGTTCAGTCTGTTGGGCTGAGACTAAGACAACAGGAATTCATTTAACAAGTGTCTCTTGTATCTGATTGAGGGTTTGGTGGGGGGCGAATCTAATGCGTGTATAGTAGATGTAGGGTTGCAAACTCACAGCATCTCCAGCTCTACTCCAGGACAAGCCGCTCCCTCACACAGGAAGTAGATACCCCTGCTTCTGCATTCTGTAGGTCTGTGCAACAAAAGCCAGCATGTGACTCGATTCTTAGGCTTCATCCTATGTGGAAAGGATTAAGAATAGTAGTTCAGAATAAAACATCAGTTTAGTTCAGTTCAGTTCAGTCGCTCAGTCGTGTCCGACTCTTTGCGACCCCATGGACTGCAGCACGCCAGGCCTCCTTGTCCATCACCAACTCCCAGAGTTTACTCAAACTCATGTCCATTGAGTCGGTGATGACAGAGGATGAGATTGTTGGATGGCAACACCGACTCAATGGACATGAGTCGCAAAGAGTTGTGAGGGAACCACTTGTCCCAGAGTAGAGCTGGAGATGCTCTGAGTTTGCGACCTTACATCTACTATACATGGGTTAGATTCAGCCTCCCGAACCCTCAATCAGATACAAGAGATACTTGTCAAATGAACTACTGTTGCCATGGTATAGACAAGCTCTATATAACTTGGGCATCCCAGGTGGTGCAGCAGTTAAGAATCTGCCTCAGGAGACACAAGAGACATGGTTTTGATCCCTGGGTCTAGAAGATCCCCTGGAGTAGGAAATGGTAACCCAGTCCAGTATTCTTGCCTGGAAAATTAAATGAACAGAGGAGCCTGTTCATTAAATTAAATGAACAGAGGAGACTGGGATACAGTCTATGGGGCTGCAAAGAATCAGACACAACTGAGCATGCACGTACATACAGCAGTTACAAACGTGTGTTTCCAGTCTGGAGGAAGAAAGAGGGAAGTCAGGTAGGTTTTTTTTGTTTGTTTCATGCTTTGCTTTAAATGCTCTCTTGACCCAGTTTGGAGGCTCTGGCTAGAGATTGGTCAGTTCCCTTTCTTAAGCCATCAAGTCCGCAGCTCACCCACTTCCCTCCTAAGCCTGACACACTGCCAACTTCTATACATCCCCAGGGCCAGGGACTGGGCAACAAGGGCCAGCCCAACACCATGGGTTCTGCACAACTATCCAAATCATCAAATTCACAAGGAGCCCAGAAACCTAGCTATCCATTGCCTACATCACCGCCTGCAGCCCCAGGTGCCATTATTCTGTCCTAGGTACAAACTCTTGCATTGAAAGCTTGAAGTAACAAAGATAAAAACCTTTTATCTCCCAGAATGTCATCGTGCTGTGTCCTATCATCAGACGTTTAAATCTTATACAAACAAGTAGCAAGAGAGAAATTGGAGGAGCATACGAACTGTCGTTTGTGTTCAGACATGCTCAGAAAACTTTCCTAGTATCTTTTAAAAGCCTGTCTTGAAGAGTTACTAAATGGTGTTTAAAGAAAAAAAAAAAAAAATCTGAATCACTTGAATTCAGATGCATTTGATTACTATCTTTATTCTTGGACTAGACAGCTAAGAATACATCTTAAATACATAAAGTACAAAAGCTAGAAATAAGGACAAAGAGATTTAATGGATCTTAATTTTCATGGTTTTTGGTTTCTTTTTAAAAATTTTCTATTGCAAGATATTTGCTTTACAATATCGTGCCATACATCAACATGCATCAGCTACAAGTATACATATCATCATGTTTTTTAAATGACGGCCACTCCAGATCTTGGGTAGCTATGGGTGGAGGGACACACGAGGGGATACACATCCTAAAACAGAGAGATTGAGTAAAAACCTTGTCCTGATTGCTAACAGCTCAAGCCTCATGTGGTTCCAAGAAAGCTGGCAACCAGTCATCTCACCCTGGAGGCAGGATTTAAAGGGATGGTTCTCTGCAGAAACGGAAAGAATTCAGAAAATAACTATATTTTGAGATCTCTGAGTAAAATGACCATCTAATTAATCTACAGCAAAGCTCATCAGTTGAGAAATCCCATCCATGCATACAAAGCTTTGAAACAGCTTCTCAGAGTCTTACTCCTAGATAGAAACAGAATACTAAGGATTACCATGTATTGAGAAAAACCTCCGCAATGACAGAAAAAAATAAAAGGAAAAATTTTACAGCTTTAATAAAAGATAAAGAAGAAGCAAACAAACAATACCACAAAACAAGACAAAACAAAGTGAATGAAAACAAAGCAAAACCAACTTCAAGGAAGCACCAAAAATGTAAATTAAAAAAAAAAGAGAGAAATTTAAAATAAAAAAATTTTTCTCAAAAGATAAAGGATACATCTTTTATAAAACAAGATTAGAAAAAACTATATTAAAAAACATAAATACTGGGTTTGTAGAATTAGAAAGATCTCTTGAAAATTAAAACATCAGAGCCAGATCAAAATTCAACACAGGTTAAAAAAAATTAATCAACTAATCCAAAGAAAGCAAAGAGTGATATAAGAGAAAAAAAAAAGAAGTGAGATCACAGTACTACTTGTCAGCAGTGACTATTTACTTAAGTTATGTAATGTAACTATGAATACTGATCAGATGACAATTGTGATATCATTATTAGGAGTTTGAAAAAAAAGCAAACAATGGAGTGAATGGTGTGATAGTAAGAAAATCCCAGGTTACATACTAGAAACACAAAGATGATGACTAAAATTGTATTAAGAAATATCAAGGTACTTCCCTGTCAGTCCAGTGGTTAGGACTCTTTACTTCTACTTCAGGGGACACAGGTTCAATCCCTGGCTGGGGAACTGATCTCCTTCAGAATGGACTGGTTGGATCTCCTTGCAGTCCAAGGGACTCTCAAGAGTTGCATCAAATAACTCATACTAAGGTCAGATGTCAATAATAAGAGACACTGGTGTGTGGGAACTCTCTACTACGCTTGCAACATTTTTGTACATCCAATGTTATTCTAAAGTAAAAATTTATTTTAAAAAACACTTCACAATTCAAAGTTACCTACAAAAGATATTCAGATATCTTGTATTTCTGACTAAGTAAATGGTATGAATGGTAATGACACATCCCCAACCCCCTGCAAGTGAAGTACTATCTTTACACGGTTAAAAATGAGAAATTGGGGGTCCCCGGAATCTGGGATCTTACCCAGTTCCAAGAATGTGCTTTTAACAGCTACATTGTACTGCCTTAAGGCATCCGTTGGCTCAGGCGGTAAAGAATCTGCCTGCAATGCAGGAGACGCAGAAGACGTGTGTTCAGTCCCTGAGTCAGGAAGATCCCCTGGAGGAGCAAATGGCAACCCACTCCAGTATTCCTGCCTGAAAAATTCCATGGACAGAGGAGCCTGGTGAGCTACAGTCCATGGGGTAGCAAAGAGCTGGACACGTTTGAGCACACACACATATGCAAGGTATCTGTTAGTTCTAATCCATATAGACATTAGGTTCTGAGAATTTTTAGTCACATGTCCTTTTCAATTTTGGTTTCATTTAAAATATAACGGTTTGTGTATTTCTCTGAAAAACCTCAAATGAGTCTTTTATATAAATGATAACAGAAAGGTAAGGCAGATAAATAGTTTTTGTGTCAGACTCTTATGAGAAATTAAATTATTTGTCAAATATTAATTACATGCTCAGTAAATAGTACACTTGATAATCTGTTGAGTTTTGCTCAGAAAACCACTACATAGCCATGAATATTTGCTATTTACTCTGATCCTCTTCTCACTCCCATCTCTAAACAATTTTATGTAAAGCCTGCAGATACTTCCTGTTTCTTACAGCTGAGCTAATACTATTCAAGTACAAAGGAAAATGATGGAATAATGGAACACACACTCTTATACCTATTACTGAGTGTCTGCTGTATGTGAGGGGCACTGTGTTAAGAATTTCAAGAATTTTAAAATACTATTTGTATTATCCAAATTAATGAGATGGATAAGCTTTGATCCCCCCCAAAAATATTATTTGCTGTTATATGCACATTTATTCAGAAATAAAATATTGTTGATTGATTTAAATCCCTTTTTTTAATGTGAAATTTACCACACAAAAAATAAACATGGTATCCTGATGGCAAAATACAATTTTAAACATGAAACTAATCCATGAAATGCACTTCTAATTTATTGTGGGTAGTAATAAATACATAAAACTTATATAATCAAAAATATTTTAGGTCAGCATTTCAGAAGAAAAAAGAACAAAAATTGAAGGTGGAAAGAAAGTAGGGGATATCAAATTTTATTCATTTAAGGAAAATATCTGGGCTATAAAAATGAGGTGAAATTAAGAAAACTATTCATTTTTAAGACTTTGTAAAGAGGATCTGAGATTGACAGGAATTATGTAGTACTAGTTTTAAATTGTCAGAGAGTAAAATTCACAGATTACTTTTCCTCCATGAGCCACAGATAGCCTTCTTTGAAGAAGTAGGGTGGCACGAACAGAATTAGGGGCAAACAGATCAGAATCCAGAGAGATTAAGTGTAAAGCCTCAGGGCAGTGGGATGTGCATCAGTGACCAGGGAGAAAGCAGGGTGGCAGCTGCAAACAGAGACAGGTACCCTCTAAGGATAAATATTCAGATTTGCCCTGCAGCTGTCAAATGCTGATTAAGAAAAGAGATGGAGAAAAGAGGACAGAAAGGAAAAAATAAAAACCCTATGCAGATACTGCCTCAAGGTTTTCATTCTAAAGAAATAAAGAAAAAAGTTGCTTTGGTTGTTTTTATTTCATACCCATTTTCCACAACAAATGCTTTTCCAGTTAGCAATAAATCGAGCTGGTCATTGCCCTCAGTGGTGGGACGTCAAGGCAATAGCCCATCTCTTGCCCCCTATTTACAGCAAAAACTCAAGCAATTGCCTCAGGCTCGGCGACTGTTAAAAGCTCTATAAAATGCATTCTATTTTGTACCTTGAATAATGAATTCCTAATAGGATTTATGGCATTTGCAAAAGTTTTAGTAAATTTTGTCAAATTAACATCTCATCTAGCAATGGAAAAACCATCAGAAGTAAACTCGATTAAAGAAATTATATAAATAGCAAAGAGAAATACATAAAACAACATCAATAATCATTTGAGCGAACATTCCAGCCTTAGTGGTTATAGGAAGTAACAAATATTTCCAGTGATTTAGTAGAAAAGTGTAGCAAACTAATATAAAGCTATGAAAACAGATATAAAATCACTTGAAAAGGCTTAAAGTGCTATGTAAATGCTAAAGTTATTTTATTATGAAACATTACAATGGCACAAAGAAAGCTGGGGTTATTTTATTTCTACCTGAATCAGAGGTTTCTGCTTTTCAGGGGCGCTAGTGAAGGAGATCAACCCTGGGATTTCTTTGGAAGGAATGATGCTAAAGCTGAAACTCCAGTACTTTGGCCACCTCATGCGAAGAGTTGACTCATTGGGAAAGACTTTGATGCTGGGAGGGATTGGGGGCAGGAGGAGAAGGGGACGACTGAGGATGAGATGGCTGGATGGCATCACTGACTCGATGGACGTAAGTGTGAATGAACTCCAGGAGTTGGTGATGGACAGGGAGGCCTGGCGTGCTGCGATTCATGGGGTCACAAAGAGTCGGACACGACTGAGCGACTGAACTGAACAGAACTGAATGGTAAAGAATCTGCCTGCCAATGCAGGGGATGTAAGAGATGTGGGTTCGAACCCTGGGTCAGAAAGATCCTCTGGAGGAGGGCCTGGCAACCCACTGAAGTATTCTTGCCTGGAGAATCCCATGGACAGAGGAGCCTGGCGGGATACAGTCCACGGAATCACAGAAGAGTCGGACACGACTGAGCACGCGCACAGCCTGCTGTTTAAGAAAGAAGGCTTACAGATTTTAGATTCAGTACATTAAGTGAATCCATGCCTAGCCGCACCTCAGCATTCCTTTTGTCCTTCTCTTTGTGAAGGAAGACTTGTTTTATTCTTAGGCATTTGTGCTGAACTCTTAGCTTTAGAAACCATCATGGAGTCATGTGATTCACCTGCATCTTCATGCAGAGAGAATAAGGACCAGAGTAGCCTGTTAAACCTTGATTCAGGAGTCACCAGGGGAGACGGAAGCCGAGGGGAGTGTCAACCGGAAGGGCTCATAGCCCGGGACCTGCAGGCTTAGACCGAAACCATGGCCTCTTCTGAGTTAGTGAGGGACTCTGCTCAGGCGCCGAACTGATCCTTTTTCTTTTCGGGCTCTTCCTAGACATCTCTACCATTGAGGAACCTTCTTAATCAAGGAGATTGCTACCAGGAAGGGCCACAGGAGGTCCTGGAGGGTTTCAGAAATACTGTCATTTCCAGGAAAATCACACAATTTCCACATGTTCCCTAATAGACTGCGCCTCTAGGTTTGCAATTCCCCAGAGCTCAATTATCTCTTTACAGTAAGACAGCACCAATTGGGTTGATTTTAAAGTATATGTTTTAAATAAAATATAGCCTTTTACAGATCAATATGTTTTGCTTTTTAAAAAGAAAATAAAATTTCAAGCCAATTACCCATTTCAGAACACCTTTAAAGAAAACACTGTTGCTTCTGGCAAACTCCGTGGACAGCATTTTTCTTGAGCTGAAAATCATTCCCAGTCACCTTAATTGCACAGGCATATGTAAGGCTGGGGTGTGAAGTGGAGAAATCAACTTGCAATTACTGTGAAATGTTCACGAACTGTCCAGTACTCGTGAAGCCAGAAATAAATCTAAAAATGTGCAAATTGGAGCCTTGTCTAAGCGCTGAATATCAGAAACTGAGTTATTAAAATACTGCTGTTTTGCTGCACAGGATAGATGGATAAGGACAAACTGACGCTATCACCTCACAGCACAGAGCACCCGGAAAATGCCCGCTATGATGTATGAGCCCTTAGGAAAAGAGAGGCCCGGGGACAGTTCACCTACGCGTGGCTTTCCTGGGAGGCAGCATGTTCAAGTCAGGTGAGGTCTGCTGTGTCCTACAAGACCCTTCTCAGACATCTCACCGCTCAAGGCACTGTCCTCTCCCTGTCCTCTTCTTGTGTACTTTTCTGCCTGTGGCTACAGCCAAATGAGTAAAACTCTAGCAACATAATAGAGTTTCTTCCTAATTTAAGTAGAACAAAAAGAAACCGAAATACGCAGTGTGTGAGGCTTTCTAGCAATAGAGTCAGTTGGAACTCACTTCCACCAGCTTCCCTCTGACGCTGGGCCTCCAGCCAGTACCCTGGAAGCCTCTGTGGGTGTCGGAGCTCTTCCAACCCTGCTGCCTGGTTCCATTTTAAAACCTCCAAATGCTCATGCTTGGAGATTATGCAGGAGATTCCAGGGATGGTGATCTGCAAATACAGAGGGCTGACCAAAGGCAGACTCTCCTCTGCCCATCAAGGTGCATGTCAGCCAATCCAGGAGCGAGTTGATGGCTCTGTGACCACATCCCTCCCCCTGAGCCTGGACCACTCAGCATCCCTTCTAACCCCCACACCCAGAGTCTCCCCTCTCAGCCAGTGATGTGCTCCGGGACTCACTGAGGCACAGGGAACTTTCAAAATGCATGTAAGAGTATGTTTTAAAGGAAATGCTTGAAATGTGAGATTTGCTATGGCTTTTGGAGATAAAAATAGGCATTGGATACCTACTTTCATTTGCTTCAAAATAAGGTATTTTCTGATTCCATGTGCATCTGAAAATGTGCATCTGCAGCTAACTAAGCAAGTTGCGGGCATTTCTGCAATATTCTGCAGGACTGTTCTGCAAATATTTCTGACCTCTTTCTCTTAAGGGGAACGGGGTGGAGTGGGCTTTAGGAAGTGGGACTTCCAGACTGATTACTCACACGTCGATGGACATGGCTGATGGAGAAACAAAGAACTTGAGAGCATAAGCTTCCTGCCCATGGTGGTTCCTCATGGCCGCCGAGTCCTCCTGGGGTGACGCAGAGGTGGTCCAGGAAGAAGGTGTGTCAGAGCTGAGGAAACTTGTGACCGGGACACCCTCATCTTTCAGAGGCTGCTGGAAAACCCACCCCTCCCACTTCCAGAGAGAGAGATCCACTTTCCTATCAGGGTTTCTCTGGGGAGGATACGTGACGTCTCTAGATTTGTTGCCTTGAAATGTCTCTGGGCAGAGACATTAAATCTCTCTAGAGGGAGATACTATTTTTATCTTTCCAAGGCTCTCTGTTGTGAGAACATTCTTGAACCTTTGCTTAGAAGACACGCAGAAACCCCAGATTCCTGAAGAACTACCTTCCAAGAGTGTATTTTTATATCCCTTTTCCAAACCACATTTTTATATCTCGTTTGCAAACCCACAAGCAGTGTTGTGTTTGTCAGAAGTCCTGAATTTTTGACTTCCAAGCAGGTAAGCAAAATTGCCTCTGTGTTCTAAAAATCTTCTCTGTAGGTGATGTTTAGAAATACAATTCAAGCTTCCCATATTAGGAGTGTCAGAGGCAATGCTTTCAGAAAAGACATTTTCTGTGTACTGTATTTTGTTTTTAAAGTTATTTGCGTATATTATTATTTCCTCACATAAAATCCGTTGGCAGTTTTTAAGAAGTTTCAATAATGTTTAAATTAAGAAAACTATGTTTATATTAGTGACACCTACCCAAGTGGACCCATGTCTCTTGGTGTGGTTACCATGGGTCCCTGACACGTGTTACTTCAGTTAATTCACGTGCAAAGCTTTTTGATGATTTTGATGACTGAGACTTTAAAACACGACTTCTGCAACACAAAATTTTACACAGAGAAGCAAAAAGAAATGCTGTTCATTGAGGGTATGACCTCTCAATCTTAATTAAGCAGAACCTCAATGAAGACAACCTTAAATTGACATATATTCCCTATGGTATTAACAGAAAAGATAATCATAAGAAAACAGGTTCACTTAGATTCTCAACTCTGGATGGAACACGATTTAATTGGGACCCAAGGTCCTTAAAAACCTAAATCCTCAAACAAAAATCCAATTATATTCAATTTAGTCTTATTACAAGGGTAGCTTTTCAGAGAGTTTTCATTAGGTATCAAAATTTTGACTTAAGTAGAAAGTCCAACTATATGAAAATGTGTCCTTTATTTTCATCATTATAATTTGACATTCACTATGTGACCATATTGGAGAAGGCAATGGCACCCCACTCCAGTACTCTTGCCTGGAAAATCCCATGGACAGAGGAGCCTGGTGGGCTGCAGTCCATGGGGTCGCTAGGAGTTGGACGTGACTGAGTGACTTCACTTTGACTTTTCACTTTCATGCATTGGAGAAGGAAATAGCAACCCACTCCAGTGTTCTTGCCTGGAGAATCCCAGGGACAGGGGAGCTGGAGGGCTGCCATCTATGGGGTCGCACAGAGTTGGACACGACTGAAGCGACTTAGCAGCAGCAGCAGCATGTGCCCATATGGTGTAGAGCATCTCTGGGTTGACAGTAGCCCATAAAGTTACCCCAGTTATTTAAATTAGATTAGAACCCCCGGCTGTGAGCCTAACCACCCACGTGGTGCCATATTGAAGCCACGGTTGAGGTGAGGGGATTAGGTTCCTGATAATAAAGCATCTGACAGGTAAGAGAATGAGACTCCCCTTCACAGAAGATCTGTATCCTCTCTCTGTGTATGTGACAGAAGTGATGCTCTGAGTTCCTGAGATTAAGAAGTGATTTCTCTCTAAATACCCGAAAGCAATGGCTTCCCTGGGGGCTCAGTGGTAAAGAATCCATCTGCAATGCAGGAGACGTAGATTCAATCCCTGGGCCAGGAAGATCTCCTGGAGAAGAAAATGACAACCCACTCTAGTATTCTTGCCTGGAGAATCCCATGGACAGAGGAGCCTGGCGGGCCATAGTCCATGGGGTCAGGAAGAGTCAGACACGACTGAGCAACTAAAGAATAGCAACCCAGAAAGAAAAACACTAATATATCACAGCTCTCAAAGACTCTGCATTCAGATGGATATCATTCCTTTTCTCCTTTGCCTTTCACTTCTCTTCTTTTCTCAGCTATTTGTAAGGCCTCATCAGACAGCCATTTTGCCTTTTTGCATTTCTTTTTCTCAGGGATGGTTTTGATCACTGCCTCCTGTACAATGTTACGAACCTCCGTCCATAGTTCTTCAGACATTCTGTCTATCAGATCTAATCCCTTGGATCTATTTGTCACTTTCATTATATAATCCTAAGGGATTTGATTTAGGTCATATCTGAATGGTCTAGTGGTTTCCCCTACTTTCTTCAATTTAAGTCTGAATTTTGAAATTAGGAGTTCATGATCCAACACTTTGGCCACCTGATATGAAGAACTGACTCACTGGGAAAGACCCTGATGCTGGGAAGGATTGAAGGCAGGAGGAGAAGGGAATGTCAGAGGGCGAGATGGTTGGATGGTATCACCGACTCGATGGACATGAGTTTGAGCAAGCTCTGGAAGATGGTGAGGGACAGGGAGGCCTGATGTGCTGCAGTCCATGGGGTCGCCAAGAGTCAGACACGACTGAACGACTGAACAACAACAACTCAAAGACTTCAAATAAGCAGACATGTTGAAGACATTAAAAAATTATGAGTAATTCTTATTTTATATGTCAATAATATTTATTAAAATTAAATAGTGTCAGGGATTTTGAGGAATATAATGGTAGACAATGATTGAAGAGGCATAAACATTAAAAAATAACACTGCAAACGAAACAGCAAAAAAGAGCACAGGATGGAGATATTCCAAAGTGATTCCATGTGTGGTTAACTCATGAATTTGGGGAAAGGAGCAATCTCACTAAACTAAGGCAGTCTGGGAAGAATTATCAAGAAGAAATTAAAGTTTGATGTTAAATTTGATATGATTGTTTTCAAAATATAATGTTTTAATGATGACTATTTCTGAAATTAAGTCCTACTTTCATGCCCTTTTTGTAATAACTATTTTTATAGTTCTAATTTACAAATGAAAGTGCCCCCAAATAATGAGCTTTGCATATAATTGATGTATATGAGTTTACATATGCAAGTACGCATGGCGTATGGACTTCCCAGTTGGCACTAGCGGTAAAGAATCTGCCTCCCAATGCAAGATACATAAGAGACACAGGTTCACTCTCTGGGTCGGGAAGACACCCTGGAGGAGGCACAGCAACCCACTCATCTTTTTTTTAATGGTGAATTTTACTGTAGTAAACAAAATCTGGAATTATCTTTTCTCAATCTCTTAATTTACTTTTTGGGAAATGTAGATTCCTAAGGGAAAAGCTCTATGTCTTATTAATTCTTGCTAAAAGTGGAGGGCAGCCAGAAAGTCACTTAACTAAGGGAGTTGTTATATTCCTATCAGGACTATAAGAAATGTTCTGCATGCCAGTTGCCGAATGGATGAAGGACCACACCAAAAGAGAGCAGAAATTGCTCAGATCCTTTCCTTGTAATGCCAGAGCAACCCTTTCAACGATTGTTGGAACCGATACAATCTTATGACATATTTCTGCCTAAATCATATAGCTCTGCAAATCTAGTGGAATCAGAAGAACATACCCGTAAGCGGATTTCATAAAGACATGTTTTATCAGTCCTTGTGCAATAGAAGTATTCTCCACCCAAATTGTTCATCACAGCCCCAGTTTTACATGGAGAAAATGCCCCAGGCATTTATGCATTCACAGGCAAATATCCACTTAAACAATTCATTGTTCCTTGCACACCCCATAGTTGTTTCCATTCTTGGTTTTCTTTTTCTTTTCCATTCTTTCCTCGTTTTTTGGCCCTCTACACTGGTTTTTATATAACATTTGATTTATGTTTATGTGTAAATTTTATTGGGCTTTCCAAATGGCACTAGTAGTAAAGAACCCACCTGCCAATGCAGGAGATGTAAGAGACGTGAGCTCCATCCCTGGGTCAGGAAGATCCCCTGGAGGAGGGCATGGCAACCCACTCCAGTATTCTTGCTTGGAGAATCTCATGAACTGAGGAGCCTGGCTGAGCTGGAGGGCTGCCATCTATGGGGTCGCACAGAGTTGGACACGACTGAAGCGACTTAGCAGCAGCAGCAGCATGTGCCTATATGGTGTAGAGCATCTCTGGGTTGACAGTAGCCCATAAAGTTACCCCAGTTATTTAAATTAGATTAGAACCCCCGGCTGTGAGCCTAACCACCCACGTGGTGCCATATTGAAGCCACGGTTGAGGTGAGGGGATTAGGTTCCTGATAATAAAGCATCTGACAGGTAAGAGAATGAGACTCCCCTTCACAGAAGATCTGCATCCTCTCTCTGTGTATGTGACAGAAGTGATGCTCTGAGTTCCTGAGATTAAGAAGTGATTTCTCTCTAAATACCCGAAAGCAATGGCTTCCCTGGGGGCTCAGTGGTAAAGAATCCATCTGCAATGCAGGAGACGTAGATTCAATCCCTGGGCCAGGAAGATCTCCTGGAGAAGAAAATGACAACCCACTCTAGTATTCTTGCCTGGAGAATCCCATGGACAGAGGAGCCTGGCGGGCCATAGTCCATGGGGTCAGGAAGAGTCAGACACGACTGAGCAACTAAAGAATAGCAACCCAGAAAGAAAAACACTAATATATCACAGCTCTCAAAGACTCTGCATTCAGATGGATATCATTCCTTTTCTCCTTTGCCTTTCACTTCTCTTCTTTTCTCAGCTATTTGTAAGGCCTCATCAGACAGCCATTTTGCCTTTTTGCATTTCTTTTTCTCGGGGATGGTTTTGATCACTGCCTCCTGTACAATGTTACGAACCTCCGTCCATAGTTCTTCAGACATTCTGTCTATCAGATCTAATCCCTTGGATCTATTTGTCACTTTCATTATATAATCCTAAGGGATTTGATTTAGGTCATATCTGAATGGTCTAGTGGTTTCCCCTACTTTCTTCAATTTAAGTCTGAATTTTGAAATTAGGAGTTCATGATCCAACACTTTGGCCACCTGATATGAAGAACTGACTCACTGGGAAAGACCCTGATGCTGGGAAGGATTGAAGGCAGGAGGAGAAGGGAATGTCAGAGGGCGAGATGGTTGGATGGTATCACCGACTCGATGGACATGAGTTTGAGCAAGCTCTGGAAGATGGTGAGGGACAGGGAGGCCTGATGTGCTGCAGTCCATGGGGTCGCCAAGAGTCAGACACGACTGAACGACTGAACAACAACAACTCAAAGACTTCAAATAAGCAGACATGTTGAAGACATAAAAAAATTATGAGTAATTCTTATTTTGTATGTCAATAATATTTATTAAAATTAAATAGTGTCAGGGATTTTGAGGAATATAATGGTAGACAATGATTGAAGAGGCATAAACATTAAAAAATAACACTGCAAACGAAACAGCAAAAAAGAGCACAGGATGGAGATATTCCAAAGTGATTCCATGTGTGGTTAACTCATGAATTTGGGGAAAGGAGCAATCTCACTAAACTAAGGCAGTCTGGGAAGAATTATCAAGAAGAAATTAAAGTTTGATGTTAAATTTGATATGATTGTTTTCAAAATATAATGTTTTAATGATGACTATTTCTGAAATTAAGTCCTACTTTCATGCCCTTTTTGTAATAACTATTTTTATAGTTCTAATTTACAAATGAAAGTGCCCCCAAATAATGAGCTTTGCATATAATTGATGTATATGAGTTTACATATGCAAGTACGCATGGCGTATGGACTTCCCAGTTGGCACTAGCGGTAAAGAATCTGCCTCCCAATGCAAGATACATAAGAGACACAGGTTCACTCTCTGGGTCGGGAAGACACCCTGGAGGAGGCACAGCAACCCACTCATCTTTTTTTTAATGGTGAATTTTACTGTAGTAAACAAAATCTGGAATTATCTTTTCTCAATCTCTTAATTTACTTTTTGGGAAATGTAGATTCCTAAGGGAAAAGCTCTATGTCTTATTAATTCTTGCTAAAAGTGGAGGGCAGCCAGAAAGTCACTTAACTAAGGGAGTTGTTATATTCCTATCAGGACTATAAGAAATGTTCTGCATGCCAGTTGCCGAATGGATGAAGGACCACACCAAAAGAGAGCAGAAATTGCTCAGATCCTTTCCTTGTAATGCCAGAGCAACCCTTTCAACGATTGTTGGAACTGATACAATCTTATGACATATTTCTGCCTAAATCATATAGCTCTGCAAATCTAGTGGAATCAGAAGAACATACCCGTAAGCGGATTTCATAAAGACATGTTTTATCAGTCCTTGTGCAATAGAAGTATTCTCCACCCAAATTGTTCATCACAGCCCCAGTTTTACATGGAGAAAATGCCCCAGGCATTTATGCATTCACAGGCAAATATCCACTTAAACAATTCATTGTTCCTTGCACACCCCATAGTTGTTTCCATTCTTGGTTTTCTTTTTCTTTTCCATTCTTTCCTCGTTTTTTGGCCCTCTACACTGGTTTTTATATAACATTTGATTTATGTTTATGTGTAAATTTTATTGGGCTTTCCAAATGGCACTAGTAGTAAAGAACCCACCTGCCAATGCAGGAGATGTAAGAGACGTGAGCTCCATCCCTGGGTCAGGAAGATCCCCTGGAGGAGGGCATGGCAACCCACTCCAGTATTCTTGCTTGGAGAATCTCATGAACTGAGGAGCCTGGCGGCTACAGTCCTTAGGGTCACAAAGAGTTGAACACAGCTGAAGTGACATCATGAACACACACGTAAACTCTGTTGTGGCATAGAAAATGCATTCAGAAGGACAATGCTGAGATGTGTTTCTAGTCTACCATTTCCTCGGGTAAGGATTATAATGCATCATCCTGTTTTGGAGAGAAGTTATTCTAGTAATCAACGGTAGTGTTTAACAATTTATGGCCAGGTATTTTTGGTGTACACACAGCCTTACTTTTCTATGTGTGAGTGACACAGACGCACACTGTAACTATTCCTTACTACCTCCCACACCTGCCCTACACATGCCCACTCTCTCTCCTGGTGCCCAAGCCTCTGATGATCAAATTCGACAATTCACCAGAAGGTTGGGGGGTAGGGGATGACTGTCCCGTCCCGGCTGTAGCGCTCCTGCTCCAGGGCAGAAGAACCCTGGTAACACTGAAGAGCGGTTTAGTTGCTAAGTCATGTCCGACACTTGTGTCCCCATGGACTATATGGCCTGCCAAGCTCCTCTGTCCATAGCATTTCCCAGGCAAGGATACTGGAGTGGGTTACCATTTCCTTCTCCAGGGTATCTTTCCAACCCAGGGATCAAACCCGGGTCTCCTGCACTGCAGGCAGATTCTTTACCAACTGAGCTACGAGGGAAGCCCACCACTGAAGAGTGAGATTTGCTAAATCAGTTCCTCCTCATTCTCTGGCTCATGGCCTTCTGTGACTGACCTGCCTCCTCCAGCCTGTCCTCCAGCTTTGCTACAGTGAGGACCCACTTTGTGTCCTTCTTCCCTTACCTGGACAATGTTCATCCACATAGAATACGCATAAAAAGTATGCGAGTAAAAGCCTATTTAAAACTAAGAATGAAACCTTCACCTGGCCTTAATGTAGCACCCTCTTTCTGCTGGGATATTGTCAGAGAAGCTTCAATGGGGAGGTGGGGCTTTCACCGTTATTCCCTGGCAAGAAGCCCCCTCTGTAATATCAGGAGAGACCACCCAAGGAGCAGTCACGAGGTGCCCCTCCTCCCCCAGGTAGCAGCGGAAGCTGAGCGGAGACCTGGAACCCCAGGAGCACTCGGTAGTATTGAGACAACATGTCCTTCTCCCGACAGGGCAGGAGAAACCTGCAAAATCAGAAGATCTGAATAAGGTGCAGACTCTCATCACATAAAACCCAAAATGTCCAGGATGTAAATGAGGATTACTTATCACACCGCAAACCAGGAAAATCTCAACTTGAACGAGAAAAGACAACTAACAGATGTCAATTCGAACATCACCGATGTTGGAATTCTCTGAAAGGATTTAAAACCAACCTGAAAAAAAAAAAAAGAAAAGAAAGCCTCAGCAAAGAAATTGATAAGACAAAGAAAAACTAAATGTAAATTTTAGAATAGAAAAATGTGATGGATAAAATACGAAGCTTGCTGGATGGGCTCAGTATCATATCTGAGATGAGAGCAGACCAATCGGTTGAGCCTGATGTAAAATGAGAGGAATGGGCCAGTTTGAAAAACAGAGACTTGAGCAGGCTCGAGGGGACATGAACAGGATCTTGGAGTTGTGTATTGTGATAGCAAGAGATTTAGCACATGTCCCTGGGGTCTGACCAAAAGAGTCAGGATTTTAAATGTAGCCAGAGAAACATAGCTGAAAATTACACAAACTTGGTAGTGGGCTTAAGCTACAGATTTAAGAAGCTGAGCAAATACCAGAAAGAAGAAATCCAAAGAAACTCACATCATCACATCATAACCAAACACTTAAAATTTAAACAGCAAAGGAAAAATAGCTAGAATACAGTGAATAAGGAAAAGCACCTTACTTATAAATGTTAGTACAATTTAAATTAGAGCAGTTTTCTGTGAAAAATTATGGAAGCCAGAAGGAAGTGGACGATGTTTTTCAAGTGGTTTAAGAAAAAAAAAAAAGAACTGTAACCCAGAATTCCACATCATACAAAATATTCTACAGGAATGAAGAATAAATCCAGGCTCTCTCAGATGAAGAAAAGCTAAGAGATTTTTCAATAGCAGACTTAACTTCAAAGGGGGATAAAAGAAGTTCACCGAAGAGAAAGCAAATAATAGAAGAAATCTAGAAATATCAAGAATAAAAAAAGAGCTAAGTAACCAAAAATATGAATAAATGCAATAAATGTTTCTTCTCCTCCTGAATTTTCTAAATTGTGTTTTGTTTTGTTTTGTTTATTTCATTTTACTTTACAATACTGTATTAGTTTTGCCATACATCAACATGATTCTGCCATGGGTGTACATGAGTTCCCAATCCTGAATTGTGTTTGAAAGTTAGACAGAATATCATAACATTGTCTGATTTGGCTTTCAAAGTATGTAGAGAAATTATTTAAGACAATAATATTATAAAAGGAGGTGAGTACTTGATAAAGGACAGAATGGTATGGACCTAACAGAAGCAGAAGATATTAAGAAGAGGTGGCAAGAATACACAGAAGAACTATATAAAAAAGATCTTCACCAAGATGATCATGATGGTGTGATCACTCACCTAGAACCAGACATCCTGGAATGTGAAGTCAAGGGGGCCTTAGAAAGCATCACTATGAACAAAGCTAGTGGAGGTGACAGAATTCCAGTTGAGCTATTTCAAATCCTGGAAGATGATTCTGTGAAAGTGCTGCACTCAATTTGCCAACAATTTGGAAAACTCAGCAGTGGCCACAGGACTGGAAAAGGTCAGTTTTCATTCCAATCCCAAAGAAAGGCAATGCCAAAGAATGCTCAAACTACCACACAATTGCACTCATCTCACATGCTAGTAAAGCAATGCTCAAAATTCTCCAGGCCAGACTTCAGCAATACGTGAATCGTGAACTCCCTGATGTTCAAGCTGGTTTTAGAAAAGGCAGAGGAACAAGAGATCAAATTGCCAACATCCACTGGATCATGGAAAAAGCAAGAGAGTTCCAGAAAAACATCTATTTCTCCTTTATTGACTATGCCAAAGCCTTCGACTGTGTGGATCACATTAAACTGTGGAAAATTCTGAGAGAGATGGGAATACCAGAGCACCTGACCTGCCTCTTGAGAAATCTGTATGCAGGTCAGGAAGCAATAGTTAGAACTGGACATGGAACAACAGACTGGTTCCAAATAGGAAAAGGAGTACGTCAAGGCTGTATATTGTCACCCTGCTTATTTAACTTATTTCTCATGATGCAGAGTACATCACGAGAAATGCTGGGCTGGAAGAAGCACAAGCTGGAATCAAGATTGCCGGGAGAAACATCAATAACCTCAGATATGCATATGACACCACCCTTATGGCAGAAAGTGAAGAAGAACTAAAAAACCTCTTGATGAAAGTGAAAGAGGAGAGCGAAAAAGTTGGCTTAAAGCTCAACATTCAAAAAACTAAGATATGGCATCTGGTCCCATCACTGCATTGGAAATAGATGGGGAAACAGTGGTTGACTTTATTTTGGGGGGCTCCAAAATTACTGCAGATGGTGACTGCAGCCATGAAATTAAAAGACACTTACTGCTTGGAAGGAAAGTTATGAACAACCTAGATAGCATATTGAAAAGCAGAGACATTACTTTGCCAACAAAGGTCCATCTAGTCAAGGCTATGGCTTTTCTAGTGGTCATGTACGGATGTGAGAGTTGAACTGTGAAGAAAGCTGAGCGCCGAAGAATTGATGCTTTTGAACTGTGGTGTTGGAGAAGACTCTTGAGAGTCCCTTGGACTGCAAGGAGATCCAACCAGTCCATCATAAAGGAGATCAGTCCTGGGTGTTCTTTGAAAGGAATGATGCTAAAGCTGAAACTCCAATATTTTGGCCACCTCATGCAAAGAGTTGACTCATTGGAAAAGACTATAATGCTGGGAGGGATTGGGGGCAGGAGGAGAAGAGGATGACAGAGGATGAGATGGCTGGATGGCATCACCAACTCAATGGACATGAGTTTGGGTGAACTCCGGGAGTTGGTGACGGACAGGGAGGCCTGGCACACTGCAATTCATGGGGTTGCAAAGAGTCGGACATGACTGAGCGACTGAACTGAACTGAACTGAACTGAAAGGAATTTAAAAAGAAAGACATCTACATTCTCTCAAGATGATAAAATGTCAACATCATAAAATTACAATGTTTTATATGTAAAAGTTATTATTAATACCTAGAGCCACCACTAAAAACTATCTGTATAAAAATTACAAGAAAAATTCTTGGCATAGGAACACAGAGACCAAAAGAAGGGAAAAAATCTGATATCAGAACTAAGTCTTAAGTCATAGACAGAATTATCCCCTCAAATTTGACTGACTGATTAATTAATCAAAAGTTGGCCATTCAAAATAAAAGAATTAAGTATTTCTTAGAATATATTGTATTATGTTTTTCATTTATCACCTGGAAAAATGAGCATTTACCAAATTCCCACTGGATCTATTTCTAAAATGCAAATTCATTTCTAATTTTTTGGAAAAGTTAGACAATAGGTGATAACTTTTTAACTGTAATTTGAAAAGAGAGGAGACTGGTGGTAAAGTAGATACCAATACCCACAGGGACTTAGGACACAGAAAAATAATCTTGGGTTAAAATGTCAGCCAGATTTGAGAGCACGCTCCTGTCCTCTTGAAGTAGGTTTTGTTCTTCATTTCTAATACACAGTTTCATCCACTTGAAATGCCAATTTAAAAGCATGCCTGTAAGGCAGGACTCTGCATATTTTTGTACTAAAAAGTTATTACATTGATTTCTCCCTAGTGCCCATATGTGTACTATGTTGCTTCAGTCGTGCCCAACTCTTTGTAACCCCATGGAGCCTGCCAGCTCTTCTGTCCATGGGATTCTCCAGGCAGGAATACTGGAGTGGGCTGCCATGCCCTTCTCCAGGGGATCTTCCCAACCCAGGGATCAAACCCGTATCTCTATGTCTCCTGCATTGCAGGCAGATCGTTCCGCACTGGGGCCACCAGGGGAGCCCATAGTGACGTATTAATTTAATATTCACTGAAAGACAATGACAATGTACTATGTAAAAGTTGAAATGTTTTGTACGCAGGGAAGAAGTAACTTAAACATGATACCAAGCAAGAGAAGATAAAATTTGGAATGAAGATAGGTAGATGAATTGTGCTATAAACCCTAAGAAGACATTTCTATTTAAATTATGTAGAATGGTGTATAAAACCCCTTGTCACCACACCATCTCAGGGTTTAGACAATAAATTCTTCTAAGCCAGAACTCTGACACCTTACAAAACTAAGAAGAAATGTTGACAATTCTAGCAGATTCTACTAATTTGGAAAAGTAAATACAAATCAAATTATGACTTATTTGTACAGAGTGCAGGCAAAGCATACACTGTCATTTGGTTTTAAACTGCTAAACCAGTCAGTTATTTTTCTGTGTTTCCATGAAGACTTTTAAATCCGTATAATCTTCACTTGATTTATTGACAAGCTTGCTACAGGCTTGCACAACGGAATTCTGCCTCAAAAAGAAGGGGAGGGAATTACAGGTTAGAATCCAGAGCCCTGACATATAACACCCAGTGTTTTGCTTTTTAAAGCATCTCAGACTTTCTGAACCTTTAAACACATATAATTGTCCTTAACATTGACAATGTCACTACAGGTTGAAGGAATGTGATAGAAAACAGAACCTTTTTGTTCTCCTGTCCTTGCTACAGAAAGATTACATGTTGACAGAGAAGAGAGCAAATATTTGGGAACAACTGAATGAATGTGACCTTCTGACTCAAATACTCAGGGTCAGGGTGACCCCAGCTTGCATCTGTGTCCCTCCCTTATGCTCCTTACTCAAATGATCTTGATGTGACAAAAAAGAGAATATGTAGCTCCTTTTATATAACCTTGGACAGGTGAACACAGATACACAAGCAATGCAGCTTAAAAATATTAGGCATATTTTTCAGAAAATGTTCACTGACTTTAAATGAGCAAATTACTCTCATTTCTCTAAATATTAAGATAAATGTTGCCCTTGTAAATATGTACTTATCTATGACTGGCCCTTTATGTGTCCACATGCTTCTCTCTTGCAAAACAATAAACTTGTGAAGTGAATGCAGAGTGGTATTCTCTGATGGGCTGGTTCTTGAAAACCCAATGTGAAAGAAACCTCACCTGTATAAATCTCATCTAGGTTATTCGTGAGGGGTATGCATGGACCTGAAAAACTAACAAAAATAATAAAATCTTGCTATAAAATCGAGTGTGTAAAGATATGGACACTAAGCGGTTATGGGGGATATGATAGCTTGGGAGATTGAGATTGGCACGTATATAGTACAGTGTATAAAGCAGATAACTAATGAGAACTGACTGTATGGCACAAGGAACTCTGCTCAGTGTTTTGTGGTGACCTGAAACTCCAGTACTTTGGCCACCTCATGCGAAGAGCTGACTCATTGGAAAAGACTCTGATGCTGGGAGGGATTGGAGGCAGGAGGAGAAGGGAACGACAGAAGATGAGATGGCTAGATGGCATCACTGACTCAATGGACATGAGTTTGGGTGAACTCCAGGAGTTGGTGATGGGCAGGGAGGTCTGGCGTGCTGCGATTCATGGGGTTGCAAAGAGTTGGACATGACTGAGCGACTGAACTGAATTGAACTGAAATGGGAAGGAAATCCAAGGAAAAGGAGATGTATCTACATGTGTGGCTCATTCACTTTTCTGTGCAGCAGAAATTATTAACAACATGACATTGTAAAGCAACTGCACTCCAATGAGAACGAAAAGAAAAAGTAAAGGAAAATAAATAAAATGCATGTCCCCCCTGCCAGGAAAAAAATCAAGTGTGGGTCATGAACCCTCCTAGCTGACATTTACATTGTCTTGGTGAGATCATGGGCCCCAGTTGGCTTATAATTAGCAACCAAGAAAGATAAGTTACTGGATCATTGTTTCACATAACTGTAGTATCAGTTCAGTTCAGTTCAGTCGCTTAGTCGTGTCCAACTCTTTGCAACCCCATGAATCGCAGCACGCCAGGCCTTGCTGTTCATCACCAACTCCTGGAGTTCACCCAGACTCACGTCCATTGAGTCAGTGATGCCATCCAGTCATCTCATCCTCTGTCGTCCCCTTCTTCTCCTGCCCCCAATCCCTCCCAGCATCAAAGTCTTTTCCAATGAGTCAACTCTTCGCATGAGATGGCCAAAGTACTGGAGTTTCAGCTTTAGCATCATTCCTTCCAAAGAAATCCCAGGGCTGATCTCCTTCAGAATGGACTGGTTGGATCTCCTTGCAGTCCAAGGGACTCTCAAGAGTCTTCTCCAACACCACACTTCAAAAGCATCAGTTCTTCGGCGCTCAGCCTTCTTCACAGTCCAACTCTCACATCCATACATGACCACAGGAAAACCCATAGCCTTGACTAGACGGACCTTAGTCGGCAAAGTAATGTCTCTGCTTTTGAATATGCTATCTAGGTTGGTCATAACTTTTCTTCCAAGGAGTAAGCGTCTTTTAATTTCATGGCTGCAGTCACCATCTGCAGTGATTTTGGAGCCTCCAAAAATAAAGTCTGACACTGTTTCCACTGTTTCCCCATCTATTTCCATGAAGTGATGGGACAAGAGGCCATGATCTTCGTTTTCTGAATGTTGAGCTTTAAGCCAATTTTTTTGTGCATAGCACATTTAAATTTAAAGAAAATTATCCTTTTTCAGTAAAAACCAATGTTTCATTAAACATATCCAAGGTTCACACCATTAGTTTTATTTGTGAGACACCATTAGATTCAAAGTGTGTAAGAGAATTAAAATTAAGGTCAGCCATCAGAAATTCACCCACCCACATGGTGATTTCAGCTCCGTCGTTTGCTTAAGAAGTCCTTAACAGTGTCACATATTGCATTTCCACTCATCAGGATTCTGCATGTCTATTAGACTGATGTGTTATCCATCATTCAGGATTTGAAACCATTTCTGACTACCATGCTGCATTATATTTTAACAATAATGTATTCACTTATCTAACAAGTATTTTGAGAACCTGTTAGGTCCAACCTTCTGAGGACACAAAAACACCAAGATACTTTCCTACTTTCAAAGACAAAACAAGACAACCCCAGACAAAGGTCTGCTGTCTGAAATGATAGACTCATCTCCAAAAGTGATATAATGACACATACTAGCACACTGTTCTCTCCACGAACTTGAAGAAGCGGTATTTGAATGGCGTTCTCCTCCCACCCTCTAATTATTAACGTACCCCTCACCCTTCTTTGCAAATGAATGAACACAAATAGAGTAAATTAGGGGAAAGCTGTGACAGTATCTCTCCATCCAGCATGATGAATCATGATGGTCCTTTCCACTTAAGTCATTTTAAAAATTTTTTTAAAGTTTTCAGGCTATTTTATTTCTCCTGCCTTAGGCACAAGCCATCCTGACTCTTCCATGAAGGTCAGTTAATCTATGAACAAAAGAACATGACTGCACGCATTTGAAACTTCTCTGTGAAGATCCAGATACAAGGCTTTTTGACCAAGACAGCGCTTTATTCATTACCTTTCCAAACCATGGGTCCTAGATGTTATCATACGGAAGTCATTTATTTTCTTTAAAGGTAGAAGGAAGTATTTCAACCAGTGAATATCTATGTTACTTTTTCAAATAACTAGAAAAATATTTACCAACCTATCATAAACACAGTGCAGATGCTCAGACGGTTATCTTACCAACTTAAGAGAACAGCTTACTTAGTCTCTGTTGAATCAGTTTAAAAAAAAAAAAAAAATCAATTTCTCAGCAGGTATTTGTGCTTCTTTTCAGATATTAAAATATTTATCTTAAAGTAACAGGTTATCAAATAGTTGTATGTTGCTGATTACAAATGATGCCTGTCTTGATAGACTCAAAAGTAATTCAAACACAACGTATTGGAAATTATATTGCAGATAAAATACATCTATTTATCTCAAATGGCATAGATATTGGCTACAGTGATGTTTCCAAAGTCATGGAAATGAGTTAATAGCAAAGTGTGTGAAGAATACAGAAGTGTGACAGCTCCTGAAGGCTAGGGCCATGCAATTTTCTCTTCATTTTGCAACAAGGAAATATTGATTATTTACACCCTGGGCTTACCTGCATCCAATATCTCTGTTTTTGTGAACTGTGATTATATTTTGTAGTAGAGTTCTTAAATGGGTATCATCAGCTAAATTCAATTTGACTGTATATATGAAATGAACCAACAAAATACAGTAAAAAAAAAAAAAGAGAGAGAGAGACTCACAAAGATTGTCTGAAGACTGAAATAAGGTCTTTCTAGTATAAAAACATCTGGTTTATGATAATTCTTTGTCAAGTGAGAAGTGCTATGTAACACAAGTGTGATTATAATTCCCTGTAGGACTAAAGTGAAAAATAAAAATAAACAAAAGACAGGCACCATCTTGGAGAATTGCTTTGCCCATCTTCCAGTGGTCTCACCCCATCAGAGGCAGATCTGTGATTCCACCTGCCCAGGGCTGTGTGGGCCAAGGGCATCTGCTTGATCCAAGATGGGCAGTCTGTAAAGGCTTGGAGACCAGTGTCCTGAAAGCAGTCACCATTGACAGATGAGTAAGGATGGCTGATGGTCAATATGGCGGCCACATCAATCCTGGGGTAGGAGAGCTCTCAGAGATGGTCCACACTGTCCTACAGGCTCCAGAGCAGGACCGAGTCCTACCCCGCACAGCCACGACCTGCTCCCTTGACTTCATTCCCTTCCTAGGGTGACCTTCCAACATAAGTGTTGTTCTTGAATCCTTGTATCAGAGTCTATTTTTGAAGGGACCCAACCCAAGACAGACAGGTTGACTATCTTACAAAAAATCACCAATTCAGCGTAAAAACGAAACTGTGACTCCCAGCTCTGCTATCTCTGATGAGCAATGGCGGGATAGTGGTATCTACATTCAAGGTGGGTACACAAGGCTCCTAGTGGAGCCAGAACCGACTCTGTGCTGGGGAACTTCCTTAAGAGAAATCTACAGTATTCGACTAGTCCAGGGGGTCTGCATGATACACTTCACCGAGGTCATCCTCCTGGGACAAAGGACAGGGATAACTGGGGCAGGCAAAGGGCAAATCTGAGGGTGCAAAACCAAAATGAGCAGTACAGCTCTCTCCACTGGCTTGCAGCCAACATTAGACCAGATAGCATGTGTATGAATGCACCCAGTGAAGAGACAGGCTCAGATGATAATGTCAGCTTCCTTGTTTCTCAAATGAGAAACTTGAGTGACTTTAGAGCAAAATGGGGGTGGGGGGGAATCACAGCATGTGATGGAAAGAGAATGCTCATGACCTCATGCCGGAAGTCAAGCAAGACATTTTTCTAATTGCTGCTATTTCTACAAAACCCTTCTTGACATCATATTTCTAGAGAATAGAGGAATTCCCATTCACCATGGTACTTTCAGACTTTCATTTGGGGGGCTCCAAAATCACTGCAGATGGTAACTGCAGCCATGCAATTAAAAGATGCTTACTCCTTGGAAGAAAAGTTACGACTAACCTAGACAGTATATTAAAAAGCAGAGACATTACTTTGGCAACAAAAGTCTGTCTAGTTAAGGCTATGGTTTTTCCAGTGGTCATGTATGGATGTGAGAGTTGGAATATAAAGAAAGTTGAGTGCCAAAGAACTGATGCTTTTGAACTGTGGTGTTGGAGAAGACTCTTGAGAGTCCCTTCAACTGCAAGGAGATCCAACCAGTCCATCCTAAAGGAAATCAGTCCTGAATGTTCATTGGAAGGACTGATGCTGACGATGAAACTCCAATAATTTGGCCACCTGATGTTAAGAGCTGACTCATTTGAGAAGACCCTGATGCTGGAAAAAATTGAAGGCAGGAGGAGAAGGGGACGACAGAGGGTGAGATGGTTGGATGGCATCACCAACTCAGTGAACATGAGTTTGAGTAAACTCCAGGAGCTGGCGATGGATAGGGAAAGCTGGTGTGCTGCAGTCCATGCTGCTGGTGTGTTGCAAAGAGTCAGACATGACTGTGCAACTGAACTGAACTGAACTGACCTGATGGTGCTTTCTCCTGTTGCTGAACTTTCACTATTTAAATATTATAGCCAACCACCTCTAAAGGAGTAGCGATTCCTGGTGTGGATTTGGAAAGTGAGGACATATTAAGAATCTACACTAGGCACAAGAGAGCATCTGGGTCAGGGCGGGTCAGGATACCCAGGACCTAGCAGCATAGCTGAGCAGAAAAGTGCTGAAACCCCAACAGAACTGGGGATTCACAGGAGAAGGGGCTTCTGCTCTGACTTTCATATCCTGGTTTGTGAAATAAGGGGTGGGGAGTAGATAAAGGAGCCACCCTTGAGGTTCGCCACCTACTCAGCGCCCTGGGGTTCCCCCTACACATTCCAAGTCTCTCTCCTTTCATCCATTTGGGTGGATTTCAACCAGAAAGCTCACACTCAACAGAAAAGGTTTGAAACCACCCACGATCTCAAAGATTTCTTCTTCAGAAAATAAAATGTCAAGACCCAAATGTTCATCAAAACCTACTTTTTAAATGACCAGCATTTCATCTTGATTGGCCTTGCATCTAAGTCAGAGCAGAAAGCTTACATTTATTTCAAATCAACAGATATTTATTGAGTCTGAACACTGTAAGACCCAGCTGTAAGGGTTTGTGGCCTTAGATTCATTCCAGTTTAAAATACAAAGGGAAGAAAAAAATGCATAGAAATTCTAAATTCCACAAAGACATAAAATAATTTATAAGTAGCTCCATAAATTTGTAGAATGTTTCTCATATAGAGAAAAATAAAGTTAGTTTAATTACTTCCAACTGGAGGAGAACTCAATAGCTTCAGTGTAGGTAAAAAATTATAGAATGTATCATTTTTTCTGAAATCTTTACCAAACAACCATCTGCTCAGTGAAAAGTCAGCTTCGCCTCATACTATGTAATTAAAATAAGTACTTGTTCAAACTTAGCCCAGTTGTCCTAGTTAATCCCTCTGCTCTGGAATGTGGTCCAGAACATGGGAACACAAAGAAGCCGATGTTACCTGCAGGCTGACTTTTGGTTTCAGGCAACAAAACTGAAAAAATAGTTACTATAAAATATTTTTGAAACACCTGTGAGTTGGTATTGATTGCTTTACAAAGTGTGTGTCAAATCGTCCTGTGAAGAACTGACAAGTATTTTTTTTTTATTTATTTCGTTGAAGTTTAGTGGATTTACAATGTTGTGCTGATCTTTTCTGCACAGCAGTGACTCGGTCATACATATATATGTATTCTTTTTCATATTCTTTTCCTTTACGTATTATCACAGGATATTGAATATACTTCCCTGTGCTATACAGCAGTACTTTGCTGTTTATCCATCCTATATATAATAGTTTGCATCTGTTAATCCCAAACTCCCTGTCCATTCTTCCCTCACTCCCCCTTCCCCTTGCAGCCACAAGTCTGTTCTCTGTATCTGTGAGCTGACTTACATTTTTTAAAGGCCTGGGAGAAAAAAAAATCACTATAAGAACAGTGATGTATCAAAACATAGCCAAGTGTTTTCATTAAGACTAAAGGGAATTTTACAAATTACTTTCAACTGGCATTTGACAGAGACCAGCTCCTGAAAGATGGATATGTGGCCTGTCCTTGAACGCCTGGCTTTGTGAAGGCCTGAGCTAACACCAATATTTACTTCTTTGCCTAATGCAATTTTATAGCAGCTAAAATGGTGCCTCTGATCATCTCTCTGTGTGTTGCAGTCAAGGTCACATCTACCAAAGGTGCCTTGATGTTTCAAATTTAACCACTGCTCCTTCATTCCACCTGGCTGTATATCATGCTGCTGGTTCCAAACCAGCTACCCATCCCCACTTATTTCTGGGTTTGTTCCTGTAGGAAATAGGTAGCCATGTCTTGGCCTTGAGGATATTAAGAACTCTTGTTCCTGACCTTGTGTTTTATTCTTTTCCCAGACACATCACAACCAGCCTCGTACATGAGGCCCATCAGTGCCGTGGTGTCAATTACATCATTTTGACATCTCTTTTCTGCACCGTTTGTCCAAGTCTCCTGGTGAGAAATGAGTTATTTATCTTTTTTGATTTGAAACAAGTGTTACGTGATCTACTTATGTTTTTATTCTGAGAACTCAGAATGAAAATTCCTCTTTGAAAGATGATGCTTTTTCCCCTCTTTTTTCAAAGTTAAACATGTCATCTCTAGTTATTTATTGGTTCACTTGCATATGCACATTCCACAAAAGCTGGGAAATAAATATAATTGGCAAAACTTCAGATTTGTCATTTTTTAGGGACAATAAGTACACTTATAACTACTTATTACTATTGATAACTTTATCAGCTGTGCTACAGATATGAATTATTCTAGAGTTCATACTATCCTTTATGATTGAGATAACAACTAGGCATAGCTCATATGAAGATAAAATGAGATCTACAAATAAGATCAAAATCACTGCAGATGGTAAATGCAACCACAAAATTAAAAGACACTTTCTCCTTGGAAGAAAAGCTATGACAAACTTAGACAGTATATTAAAAAGCAGAGACATTGCTTTGCCGTCCATCTAGTCAAAGCTATGGTTTTTCCACTAGCCATGTATGGATGTGAGAGCTGGACCATAAAGAAGGCTGAGCAACAAAGAATTGATGCTTTTGAACTGTGGTGTGGGAGAAGACTCTTGAGAGCCCCTTGGACTGCAAGGAGATCCAACCAGTCCATCCTAAAGGAAATCAATCTTGCATATTCATTGGAAGAACTGATGCTGAAGCTGAAACTCCAACACTTTGGCCGACTGATGCAAAGAACCAACTCACTGGAAAAGACCCTGATGCTGGGAAAGATTGAAGGCAGGAGAAGGGAACAGTGGATGAGATGGTTGGATGGCATTACTGACTCAATGGACATGAGTTTGAGTAAACTCTGGGAGATGGTAACAGACAAGGAAGCCTGGCATGCTGCAG
Organism: Cephalophus harveyi; assembly: GCA_006410635.1. Classification (NCBI taxonomy): domain Eukaryota; kingdom Metazoa; phylum Chordata; class Mammalia; order Artiodactyla; family Bovidae; genus Cephalophus; species Cephalophus harveyi. The sequence goes on along the minus strand of SJYT01027291.1, from coordinate 240,945 downwards.
TTCATGGGGTCGCAAAGAGTTGGACACAACTGAGTGACTGAACAACAAATAAAGAGATTAGCTGACCACTGACAATGGTCATAATTGTCAGGATGAATCTGCCTCTGATCTTGACCTTTGTTGACCTTGCTTCCCATGGCAACCTCTCCTCTTAGCAAACAGGTTGACCCTATAGTCCCAATTTAGGTACTATTTCTATGCCCTAAGTTTCTACCACCTCATTCAAGTACTGTTGACTGAAAAAAAAAAAGTACACAATCTAAAATTTGGTAAGTATGCGCTATTTGGTGAACAAAACAGAGGACTTAAGCCTGGAGGCAGCCTCTCAGATAACTCTGAAGAGGTAAGGAATGAGTCAGGATATATGGAAATTTTTGCAAAAAACAGACTTTTGTTTACCAGGGGATAAGGTAGCAAGGGATGAACTGGGAGACTGGGATTGACATATACACACTACTATATTCAAAACAGGCTTCCCAGGCGGTGCTAGTGTAAAGAACCCGCATGCCAATGCAGGAGACATAAGAGACGTGGGTTCCATCCCTGGGTTGGGAAGATCCCCTGGAGGAGGGCATAGCAGCCCACTCCAGTATTCTTGCCTGGAGAATCCCATGGACAGTCCATAGTGTCACAGAGTCGGACACAACTGAAGCGACTTAGCACACACACACACATGTATATAAAATAGAGAGCCTATTTTATAGACAGGGGACTCTCCTCAGTATTCTGTAATGACCTATACAGGAAAACAATCTGAAAAAAAGTGAATATGAACTAATATAACTGATTCACTTTCCTGTACACCTGAAACTAACACGACATTATAAATCAACTGCACTCCAATAATTTTTCTAAAAGGATATAGGTTCTATTGATAGGAAAAGAAAAAAACACATAGTTTGAAAATTTTAAAAACATTATGTTTGGTTACTATTTGTGTTAATCAAAGAAAATCAGACATCTCAAGGAATTTAGCCGTTTTCTGCATATGAGAATAGGCAAGAGTCTGGGCTCACTGAAGCCCCTCCTCTGATCTACACCTCACTCTTTGGGGCCAGCGTCCTGGTCTCTCTAGCCTGAGTCCCCTGGGGTGCACAGCTGGAGATTAAGGAATTTAGCCCTTTTCTGCATATGAGAATAGGCAAGAGTCTGGGCTCACTGAAGCCCCTCCTCTGATCTACACCTCACTCTTTGGGGCCAGCGTCCTGGTCTCTCTAGCCTGAGTCCCCTGGGGTGCACAGCTGGAGATGGCTGCAGGCTGCTGGCTTGGTCTCTGCAACATCTTTTGTTCAGTGTTACCGCAGTAGCATCTTTCCTCTACAGTATCCTTCTGAATTCGCTCTCCTATCGTGATTTCCTGGTGGTAGTACAGGTATCCAACTGTCTTCTAGATCAGTCTCTAAGACCTTGGGAGGTGCCCTGTCCTCTCCCATGCACCCCTAGAGCCTAGCTCCGGTCATTGCTTCCCAAAACATGCACCATGTCCATCAGTTAGGAAGGGTCACAAATCCAAGTTCCCTGGTGGCTCACTGGGAAAGAATCCACCTGCCAATGCAAGGGATTCAGGTTCAGTCCCTGGGTCAGGAAGATCCCCTGCAGAAGGAAGTGGAAAGCCACGCCAGTATTCTTGCCTAGGGAATCCCATGGGCAGAGGAGACTGGTGGGCTACAGTCCATGAGGTCAAAAAGGATTGTACACGTGAGATAATAACCAAGACCTAGAGAAGGTAATGGCACCCCACTCCAGTACTCTTGCTTGGAAAATCCCATGGATGGAGGAGCCTGGTAGGCTGCAGTCCATGGGATTGTGAAGAGTTGGACATGACTGAGCAACATCACTTTCAGTTTGCACTTTCATGCATTGGAGAAAGAAGTGGCAATCCACTTCAGTGTTCTTGCCTGGAGAATCCCAGGGACAGGGGAGCCTGATAGGCTGCCATCTCTGGGGTCGCACAGAGTTGGACACGACTGAAGTGACTTTACCAGCTGAGCCATCAGGGAAGTGAAGTTGAACGGTTTTATGAAGACCTACACGATCTTTTAGAACTAACACCCAAAAAAGATGTCCTTTTCATTATAGGGGACTGGAATGCTAAAGTAGGAAGCCAAGAAACACCTGGAGTCACAGGCAAATTTGGCCTTGGAATGCGGAATGAAGCAGGGCAGAGACTAATAGAGTTTTGCCAAGAAAATGCACTGGTCATAGCAAACACCCTCTTCCAACAACACAAGAGAAGATTCTACACGTGGACATCATCAGATGGTCAACACCGAAATCAGATTGATTATATTCTATGCAGCCAAAGATGGAGAAGCTCTATACAGTCAGCAAAAACAAGACCAGGAGCTGACTGTGGCTCAGATCATGAACTCCTTATTGCCAAATTCAGACTCAAATTGAAGAAAGTAGGGAAAGCCACTAAACCATTCAGGTATGACCTAAATCAAATCCCTTATCTTGAGAGTCCCTTGGACTGCAAGGAGATCCAACCAGTCCATTCTGAAGGAGATCAACCCTGGGATTTCTTTGGAAGGAATGATGCTAAAGCTGAAACTCCAGTACTTTGGCCACCTCATGCGAAGAGCTGACTCATTGGAAAAGACTCTGATGCTGGGAGGGATTGGGGGCAGGAGGAGAAGGGGACGACCGAGGATGAGATGGCTGGATGGCATCACTGACTCGATGGATGTGAGTCTGGGTGAACTCCGAGAGATGGTAATGAACAGGGAGGCCTGGCGTGCTGCGATTCATGGGGTCTCAAAGAGTCGGACACGACTGAGCGACTGAACTGAACTGAACTGAAGCGACTTAGCAGCAGCAGCAGCAGACTATGTGGAAAGCATATTCCATTCTTTTATATGGAAAGAATTTGGGTCACATTTGGGTCGTAACATCCCAGAAGCCAGATTTTCTAGAAAGGGAGTAAAAAGGTCTTTCATTGAACATTTTTTTAAAAAACAACTATTATTTCCACTTCAACAGAAGTGAATAAACAGAGACATCCAGCTGAGTTCACTTCTATTTCTTTCTAGTTAAGCCTCCTTCACTGGCAGGTGTGAGAATCTTCTTTGAGAGCAAGTCACTCAAGACCTCTGCCTCTTTAAGGTGAGTTTGAAAGAGGTCTCGGGTTGCTTATTTACAGCCAAAAGGAGGTGGGTCACCTGTGTGGGGTCAATCCGCAGTAAACTAATTCAGTTGCAAAGGCTTCTGTTTTGGCATAAGATTTACAGAATTTTATTACTTTTATTAGTAGACAGAATGACTGGGGGTAAAGGAGCCTAAATGTTAATACCAGTTTTCTCCCAGTTGTGAGATATTTAAAAAGTCCATTAACAATTTGGGGCCTCAGTTTTTCATTTCTGAAATTGACGGGGCACTTCCCAAGATCTTCAGGGCAATTTCTGATTGCCCTGCCTGACTCAGAGACTTATGTGATAATGACCTAATCTTACACATGAGAAAACCTTGAAGAGTAAAAAGCTACAGTTGTTACAACTTATTAATGCTATTGTTGTTATTACTGCTTTTATAGATTTAGTAAATGAATTTGTTGAACAAAACCTTAATGGAGATTGCAATTAAATATATTGCAAACATTAGCTCTTAGATCTACATAGAGGATACATATCTATTATTCTAAAATTCAACTAGTGAGCAATTTTTCCAGGCATAAGTTATTCTGAAAATGATGAAATCTGAATGTGGAATGTAGTAATTATAATAGACCTGCAGCCTACTCTGGAAAATAGCATAATTGCTGCATCAAGGACTTTAGCTGGTATGGAAATATATCACCACTTTCTCTCCTCTGAATAGGTGCTTAACTATTGAGAGTGGACATTGATTCTAAAAGCATGTTTTTATATAATAAGAAGAATGTTCATAATGTATTAGTATCAACTTAGGTTCAGCAGTGATAATTCTTTTTAATTTGAGATCTAGACAGAGATATCACTACAGGATTCATTCATCAGGAGAAAGCACTAATAGCTTTGACATAAATAACTGAAATCAAAGGTATTAGAGCCCAGAAAAAAATTCTGTAAGCCATGCAGTACCTTTAATAACTGTGATCATTGCTGTTGTTAATTGTTATTATTGTTTAGCCATTAAGTCTTATCTGACTGTTTGCAACCCCATGGACTGTAGCCCACCAGGCTCCTCTGTCCATAGGATTCTCCAGGCAAGAATACTGGAGTGGGTTGCCATTTTCTTCTCCAGGGGATCTTGCCAACCCAAGGGTGGAACCCGCATTGCAGGCAAATTCTTTACCACTGAGCAACCTGGGAAGCCCTGGATCACTGCTAGGTAAGCACAAATTCCTCATGTTACAGGAGAGGACACAGAAGGAATTCACAGAATCACAAACTCCGAAGGAATCATGAAGGTCCCACCAACCCAATGTCCTCTTCACACTTTCCAGACAAACCCCAACCTCTGCTCACAGAGCCCCAGCAGGAGAACAAGCACCCTCTCCAGAGATGGCACGTTGTGTTTTCCCATAGATCTGAGATTTCAGAGAAAATCCTGCCTACTTAGATCTGAAGTCCATCCCCTTCTAGCATCATCTCATCATCTGAGGCCATACATAAAATATCTAACCTCTCTGCCACATGGAAATCTTTCAGTTATTTTCAGGCAGGCACCAAGTATGCCTGGATTAACTCTACTCACAGACAGCATCACGGATGCCTCCAGGAAGTTCTTAAATTGCCTCAAATGAATCACTTTACCCACTTGGTCATCTTTCCCTGCACAATTTCCCCTGGATGATTTTTCATATCTCAAGGGCTTCCCAGGTGGTGCAAATGGTCAAGAATCCACCTGCCAATGCAGGAGACACAAGAAACATGGGTTCTATCCCCGGGTCAGGAAGATCCCCTAGAGTAGGAAAAGGTACCTCACTCCAGTATTGTTGCCTAGGAAATTCCATGGACAAAGGAGTCTGGAAGGCTACTAGGGCTTCCCAGGTGGTGCAAATGGTCAAGAATCCACCTGCCAATGCAGGAGACACAAGAAACATGGGTTCTATCCCTGGGTCAGGAAGATCCCCTAGAGTAGGAAAAGGTACCTCACTCCAGTATTGTTGCCTAGGAAATTCCATGGACAAAGGAGTCTGGAAGGCTACAGTCCAGGAGATGCAAAGAGTCAGACACGACTGAGTGACTGAGCACACTTTAAAAATAATAACGTACAATGCATGTTTTCCGGTTGCATGTCATAGGTCAAAGTAGGCAAATGCTCCTGCTGATACAGAAAAAGGTAGTAAATTATATTTTAAAAGATAACATTTTCAAGGCATTTAGAGGATGATGAACACTCAGAGGAAGGAGATCCTTCAGAGACGAGCTCATGACATCCATCTCTCTACCCTGGCAGATGTTAGCCAGCTGAGCATGGCTGGAGATCTCGGCCGGGCCCAGGAAAAGGCTGTTGCCAGAGAAAAGAGAAACCAGCTGGGTTCTAACAGCCACACAGGTTAGAATGACATACTGGAAAGCTCCAGATAGCCACCAGGTTTCCATGGAAGATACTTGTTGAATCCTGAGACTGCTCAAGAGCTAAAGGGCTGGGCTGGGAGCTTCTGACCCTTAGGCCAAAACTTCCTGCACTCTTACAGTGCTCAGGATTCAATGATGTTCCAGGAAAACAGTCCCGAACACAAAACACAAGCAAGATAAAAACCCTAGAAGGGAGCGTTAACACTAGATGATCCACAACAAAGTTTGAAGAGGTGTGTGTTGACTGTGGATATACAGCAGGTGAGAATTTAGGTGTGGCTTCTAGAAAGGCCATTTCTGGAGTGTGGAGGCACCAAGTAAGAATTTGGGATTCTTTTGAAATAGACATGTGTTTCTAGCAAAACGTCAAATATGAAGATAATCATCACCAGAGTCTTTTTCATTATAATTTCTGTAGTTGTCTGGAATATAACTAGAAATAACTAAACATGAGAGACAAGGAAAAGTGTTAATCACTCATTCGTGTCAGACTCTTTGCAACTCCATGGACTATAGCCTTGGACTGTAGCCTGCCAGGCTCTTCTGCCTGCGAGGATTCTCCAGGCAAGAATATCAGAGCATGTTGCCATTCCATTCTCCAGGGCACCTTCCTGACCCAGGGATAGAACCTAGGTCTCCTGCACTGCAGGCAGATTCTTTACTCTCTGAGCTACCAGGGAAGCCCAGAGACAAAACCATATGATAAATAAAAATGAGAAAGAAAAAAAGAAAAAATAGAAGCAGATCCCAACATGATCAAGAAGTTATTGTTAATGAAAAGATGAAAATTACAATGAATAATACACTCAAGACTATTACAAAAGATGAAGCAAAAATAGTGATGTTTATCACTGATTTTTAATAAGAGTTATAAATTAAATATTTGGAGACACCATTAGACTACATTTTGCCCTACCAGTCAGACATCCGAGTAATGGCATTGTTATAGACTCTAGTTAGCATTTTATAAACCTGAAGTCATGCACAGAAAAATAATCTAAAATAATGATAACGATTGGAGATGATTTGGTATTTTAATCATTAGACCTAAAGAAAGAAATCTCTTCCTGTCTGAAGCAGGGGTGGAATCCAGTGATAATCTGTTGATTATGGAGAATTGCAAGGAAGGCACATTGAATACATTCACTAGCTATGCTGATAGCCAAGATTATTATAATAATCTTCAGAGGGAGAGAGTAATTTTTACCAGTAAGCACTCAGGTGCTAAAATGATGTTTGCAGCATGTATAAATCAGCTTAACACAGCTTTGCTTACTCCGTTAGAATGGGCTTAAATAAGAGCCATTTCTTTAAAGAGTGGATCATAAGCTTAAAACAAAAACGCTGTCACAAAAGCAGTTTAGGCTTAAAGTCATGAAAATTATTTCCTTCTGCAAACCATACAGGAAATCATTTGAGAAAGCAACTGATCCATTCAGTAAAGACTGGAAAGTTGAGTCGCTCTGACTTAATTATTCCCATAATTAACCATTCCTTTTCTGCAACGTTGGGACTCTTTTCTACATGTTAATAAATTATTTCTCTTGTCACAACAATTATATAAGATGTATTTCTACACTTTTAAGTTAATTATGAGAATTGCCTTCTAGATTTCCAAGTTATCTAATGCTTTAGCTATCCATGGTAATTTTCAAACTTTTTGTGGCAGGTGTTTTTTAATCTGATCTAATGTTAGTTGGCATTTAATTATGCTCAAAGGCTAATCCTTTTTCAGGTTAGTCTTAGATTTGATTTTTTCTTTTGACAACCACTGTGTGTTGCACTTTGCAAGAGTCCTACTGTGCTCCTGAGAGGTCGTGGTGATATTAATGCCAGTTCTATGGAAAGCACAGCATTTGAGATCCTAAAAAGAAAATCTCTTCCTGTGAAGAGAAAAAAATAACTTATACATCCATGGGAGATGACTACACAAATTATTACAACGGAAAAAGCTTCTCTAGTGATAAACCCAGAAAAGTCACAAAAGGCTACAAATGTTAGGAACGCTAGCAATAAGCCTTTAAATGGGACACTAAAAAGATTTAATTTTAATTTTGTTCCAGATTCCAGTTCACAAATTGAAAGATGCCTATATTAACATTGTCTTCAAATAATTCATCAATAGACTTTTTATTTTATTCTTATGAAAGTTTTTGATAACTCTTGGAGCAGTAATATTTCTTTCTGTGAATGTCTCATGTTCCTAGTCAATGCTTGAATAGTTTAAGTCACTTTTTACAATCTAGACCATCTATCTCTTATCTGAGATCCAACCTACCAACTAACCTAGTCATTTTTTAACTCTTCCCTCAATATTTGAGTAGAATGCTATGACTTCAGTTCAGTTCAGTCGCTCAGTCGTGTCCGACTCTTTGCGACCCCATGAATCGCAGCACGCCAGGCCTCCCTGTCCATCACCAACTCCCAGAGTTCACTCAGACTCACGTCCATCGAGTCCGTGATGCCATCCAGCCATCTCATCCTCGGTCGTATGACTTAAGAAAAAGATAATGCTTTACTCAGATTTATTGTCTGTTGTTCCAAATACAGCACCTTAAAAATACCAGGCATTTTTATTTAATGAACTTAATTTCATTGAAAATCATTTGCACTTTTGCTCCAGATTGTAATTATGGGCTCATATTTTAAAACTGGTGTGTAGATGTCAAATATTGGGCTCTGTCAGAGACCAGTCACAGTTATATTGAGAAAGGAATGGGAGTAACACTTATTTACATAGAGGTTATGTCCCAAACCCTGTAACAAATTCACACAAATGCCATATCACACAATCTTTACAAGGAATTCGAGTTATTACTGTCTTCTAAATTTGGTAAGGTCAGTCATGTCTGACTCTTTTGCAACCCCATGGACTGTAGCCCGCCAATCTCCACTGCCCATTGAATTTTCCAGGCAAGAATACTGGAGTGTGTTGCCATTTCCTCCTCCAGGGGATCTTTCCAACACAGAGATCGAATCTGCGTCTCTTGCACTTCCTGAATTGACAGGTGGATTCTTTATCACTGAGCCACTAGGAAACTAAGTTCAAAATGTTAAGCACCTTTCCCAAGGCTCCGCACTTCAGGCAGATCCTGCAGATGCTGACTCTGAAGCGGTTATTTCTTTTCACTGCAGAAAATTGTTCCCCCAAACTAGAGTAGGTTAAAAGAAAGCAAAACAATTGGAAAGCACGATGAAAAATGCGCTTATTGGCACTCTAAGAAAATATAATGGAATCCTTGGAAAGTTTCCCCATCCATTTCATTCTTTGACTTTTTAACTCCACTCCCAGAGAAGACCGGCTGTGTGCTGGTGAATCAAGATGAAAGAATCAACCCTCCTCGAGACTGCATGCTTATATCTTCTTCCTGGTCTCAGGTACTCAAGTCATCCTCCCTGACAATTAGGAAAATGATGGTATTTCAGTAAAAGTTTCTTTGTGATGAGAGAATAAATCAAAAGGAAAAAAGAAAGAAAGAAAAATGGTCCAATTTGAGAAAACCAATGCAATGGGTACTGTATGTATTATATCACTGAGAAAGGCAAGAAAATGAAAATACTGTCCCTTTGAAACTTCCTTCTAGGAATACAGGTCCTCATTTCAGTAATCAGGCAACAATCTCGTAACAAGATAGGAAAACCAACCCTGACAGATTTTAATCTTTTCAGCACTATCCTTATTACCAGTAGCTGTGTAGATATTTTTTTCTTACTCCCTTCCTTCCTTTTTTCTTCTTTCTTTTCTTTCTTTCATCTTTTAAAATAATTGTCACAGTACTATATTCTCTGAATCATTAAGAAATGCCCACAAATTTTGTCCCAAAACAGTGTCTTTTCTCTTACTTTCTGTTCACTAAACCACATATAAATCAGAGGTCTTGGACCAATTACTGAACTTCTTACAATCTTCATTTATTTTCTTATTTGTAAAAAACACAAGATGGCAATGAGGATGATGTATAGCCCCTATTTCACAGACTTGTGTGTGTGCCCAGTCAAGTTTGACCCTTAGCGATCCCATGGACTGTAACCCACCAGGCTACTTTGTCTTAGGATTCTCCAGCCAAGAATACTGGAGTGGATTGCCATTTCCTTCTTCAGGGGATCTTTCTGACCCAGGGATTGAACTTGGGTCTTCTGAATTGTCAGGTGGGTTCTTTACCTCTAACGCCACCTAAGAAGCCCTATTTCAGAGAAAGAGAGAGAGAGAGAGAGTTAGTCACTCAATCATGTCCAACTCTCTGCAATCCCATGGACTGTAGCCAACCAGGCTCCTCTGTCCATGGAATTCTCCAGGTAGGAATACTACAGTGCGTTGCCATTCCCTTCTCCAGGGGATCTTACCAACTGAGGGATCAAACCCAGGTCTCCCACACTGTGGGCAGATTCTTTACCGTCTGAGCTACAGGGAGGAACCTCTATTTCACAGAGGTGATCAGGAGAAAGAAATAGGATGTGAAATATCCTAATACAGGGGAGACACACATGGTTCTTCAATAAGTGGACCAGAGGGAATAGAAAAGGAGAAATAACCTTAAAATAATTGTTAGACAAATAATTTAAAAATCATGACACAGAGATTTTAAATACATGTGTTAAATAGTGTTTAGTGCTTTGTATGGTATCTTCTTAAGATCAAAGTGAGCTTCTGCAAGGTCTGCCTGGAAGCTTCTAAATTTTTACTTCCCTATAAATTTTGACTGTGAACTCAACATTTCAATTGAGTTCGACATAGTTAACATTACATGAAGCAGGGCAAAGACTAATAGAGTTTTACCAAGAAAATGTACTGGTCATAGCAAACACCCTCTTCCAACAACACAAGAGAAGAGTCTACACATGGACATCACCAGATTGTCAACACCGAAATCAGATTGATTATAATCTTTGCAGCCAAAGATGGAGAAGCTCTATACAGTCAAAAAAACAAGACCAGGAGCTGACTGTGGCTCAGATCATGAACTCCTAATTACCAAATACAGACTTAAATTGAAGAAAGTAGGAAAATCCACTAGACCATTCAGGTATGACCTAAATCAAATCCTTTATGATTATACAGTGGAAGTGAGAAATAGATTTAAGGGACTAGATCTGATAGAAAGAGTGCCTGATGAACTATGGAATGAGGTTCTTGACATTGTACGGGAGACAGGGATCAAGACCATCCCCATGGAAAAGAAATGCAAAAAAGCAAAAGGGCTGTCTGGGGAGGTCTTACAAATAGCTGTGAAAAGAAGAGAGGTGAAAAGCAAAGGAGAAAAGGAAAGATATAAGCATGGTGAACTCCGGGAGTTGGTGATGGACAGGGAGGCCTGGCACGCTGCGATTCATGGGGTCGCAAAGAGTCAGACACAACTGAGCAACTGAACTGAACTGAACTGAACATTACTAGTTGCCTGAAGTGACATCTTTTGACAAATTTTAGGAAAGACTATGGTAATGAACAGGGAGGCCTGGCGTGCTGCGATTCATGGGGTCGCAAAGAGTCGGACACGACTGAGAGACTGAACTGAACTGAGACTAATAAAATCTGAAGAGCAGTAGGTAATCCTAACTCTAGTGGATTCTTACTCTCTTTTTGAAGATCAACTCATGGAAAGACCAGTCTGATGAAAATCATGGTCCCAAGGCACAGCATATGATTGTCATTCTGAGTGTTTCTCCACCAATCTTAAACAGAAATGACCTCCACATATATTATACACCTGCAAGGAGCAAATAATTTCATATAGCCTCATGCATTTATAGGCTTAGATTATATTAACTCTTGAGAGTCCCTTGGACTGCAAGGAGATCCAACCAGTCCATTTGAAGGAGATCAGCCTTGGGATTTCTTTGGAAGGAATGATGCTAAAGCTGAAACTCCAGTACTTTGGCCACCTCATGCGAAGAGTTGACTCATTGGAAAAGACTCTGATGTTGGGAGGGAATAGGGGCAGGAAGAGAAGGGGACGACAGAGGATGAGATGGCTGGATGGCATCACCGACTCAGTGGATGCGAGTCTGAGTGAACTCCGGGAGTTGGTGATGGACAGGGAGGCCTGGCGTGCTGCGACTCATGGGGTCACAAAGTGTCAGACACGACTGAGCGACTGAACTGAACTGAACTGAATATTAACTTTCATACACTGTTGTTGTTCAGTTGCTAAGTCCTGTCCAACTCTGGTGACTCCATGGACTGTATCCTGTCAGGCTCCCCTGTCTATGGGATATAACAGACGAGAATACTGAAAAGTGAAAGTGTTAGTTGCTCAGTCATGTCTGATTCTTTGCAATCCCATGGACTGTAACCTGCCAGGCTCCTCTGTCCATGGAATTCTCTAAGCAAGAGTATGGGAGTGGGTTGTCATTTCCTTCTCCAGGGGATCTTCCCCACCAAGGGATCATACCCATGCCTTCTGCTCGGCAGGTGGATTCTTTACCCACTGAGCCATCAGGGAAGACCTGGATAAACTTAAAGTATATGTGTGCATACTTTTGTTAAAAATAAAAACAAAAGCAGAGGCAGACAGCCCTGTGACAAATCAACAACCGCAAGTGATTTCTTTATTTATTTAGAACAATTGCTTATTATGAAGGCTGTTTATTTAATAGAAAAAAGAAAAGAAAAGACATAAGACTTACTAGAGTCAATTTGAGTCAACGTTTTGTGGAGAAACCTCACAAAACGGAGAGTGTTGCCTTAGATTAGTTTCAGAGTCAAGTACACAAACTGAAGAATGTGAGGCTTCTTCTCTTTCTGGCAGTGGTGAGTTGATCCATGTACCACGAAAGANTACTAGAGTCAATTTGAGTCAACGTTTTGTGGAGAAACCTCACAAAACGGAGAGTGTTGCCTTAGATTAGTTTCAGAGTCAAGTACACAAACTGAAGAATGTGAGGCTTCTTCTCTTTCTGGCAGTGGTGAGTTGATCCATGTACCACGAAAGAAAAGCCCTGGCTTGCCAGTTTCCATGTGTGAATACGCCCCCATGGCTGTTTTCTGTGCCATCACTGAGTGTGAGAAGGTAAACTCATCAGGGCACCAAGGCATGTGCCCACCCAAGTCCTCCGCTGGACAGATCCAAGCAGTTACCATGCTGCTGCTTCATTTTCCATCTAGTCTGGACATTAAACGTGGAATATAAGAAAGATAAAATAAAGAGTTGATGTATTTACAGTAAAGAGATGTTTCAAAGCTATGTCATATAGGAAGAGTTTTAAGAAGGGATGGTTAACCCAAAAAGTTTTTAAAAACTAACTTTTGACTTGCAATGACTAATTGGCAATATCAAGATCTCCAGAAACTTAAGAGGTGCCTCCAAATGTCTGAAGCTCTGATAGGGACAGTATTTCTGAAAAGTCATCACAAATTTATTCAGTTAAAATTATCTTTTGATCAGGAGGGAAGGAATATGTGTATAGTGAGAGATGGCTTGCATTGATGTACAGTAGAAACCAAAACAACATTGTAAAGCAATTTTCCTCCAATTAAAAAATAAATTATTTTATAATTTATTTTATTCAGTTCAGTTCAGTTCAGTCGCTCAGTTGTGTCCAACTCTTTGCGACCCCATGAATCGCAGCACGCCAGGCCTCCCTGTTCATCACCATCTCCCGGAGTTCACTCAGACTCACGTCCATCGAGTCCGTGATGCCATCCAGCCATCTCATCCTCTGTCCCCTTCTCCTCCTGCCCCCAATCCCTCCCAGCATCAGAGTCTTTTCCAGTGAGTCACCTCTTCTCATGAGGTGGCCAAAGTACTGGAGTTTCAGCTTCAGCATCATTTCTTCCAAAGAAATTTCAGGGTTGATCTCCTTCAGAATGGACTGGTTGGATCTCCTTGCAGTCCAAGGGACTCTCAAGAGTCTTCTCCAACACCACAGTTCAAAAGCTTCAATTCTTCAGCGTTCAGCCTTCTTCACAGTCCAACTGTCACATCCATACATGACCACAGGAAAAACCATAGCCTTGACTAGACAGACCTTAGTCGGCAAAGTAATGTCTCTGCTTTTGAATATGCTATCTAGGTTGGTCATAATTTTTCTTCCAAGGAGTAAGTGTCTTCTAATTTCATGGCTGCAGTCACCATCTGCAGTGATTTTGTAATATATTTTCCTACATTAAACAAAATCAAGTCCACCAGCATTTACCTGCCCGGTGTGAATTGTTGTTGTTCGGTTGTTCAGACTCTTTGTGACCCCATGGAATATAGCATGCCAGACTTCTTTGTCCTTCACCCTGTGTGAATAGTGCAGCATTATAGAAAACAATGACACAAACTCTTCCAGAAAATTGCAGAGGAAGTAAACTCCCAAACTGATTCTATGAGGCTACCATCACCCTAATACAAAAACCAGACAAAGATGCCACACACAAAGAAAAGAAAGAAAATTACAGGCCAACGCCACTGATGAACATAGATGCAAAAGTCCTCAATAAAACTCTAGCAAACAGAATCCAGCAACATATTAAAAAAAATCATACATTGTGACCAAATGGGCTTTATCCCAGCAATGCAAGGATTCAATATTTGCAAATCAGTCAATGTGATACACCACATTAACAAATCGAAAGATAAAAACCATATGATGATCTCAGTAGATGGGGAGAAAGCCTTTGACAAAATTCAACAATGTTTTATGATAAAAACTCTCCAGAAAGCAGACATAGAAGGAACATACCTCAACATAGTAAAAGCCATATATATTAAACCCACAAAAAACATTATCCTCAATGAGAAAAATTGAAAGCCTTTCCCCTAAAGTCAGGAACAAGACAAGGGTGCCCACTCTCACCACGACTATTCAACAGTTTTGTAAGTTTTAGCCACAGCAATCAGAGAAGAAAAAGAAATAAAAGGAATCCATATTGGAAAAGAAGACGTATAGACTGCTTGCAGATGACATGATCCTCTACATAGAAAATCCTAAAGACACCACCAGAAAATTATTAAAGCTAATCAATTAATGTAGTAAAGTTGCAGGATATAAAACTAATGCAGAGAAATCCCTTGCATTCCTACACACTAACAATGAGAAAACAAAAAGAGAAATTAAGGAAACTTTTCATTGCATTCACCATTGCAATGAAAAGAATAAAATGCTTAGGAATAAATTTACCTAAAGAAACAAATGGCCTATATAAAGAAAACTATAAAACACTGATGAAAGAAATCAAAGACGACACAAATAGATGGAGAAATATACCATGTTCACGGATCAGAAGAATCAATATAGTGAAAGTGAGTATACTACCCAAAGCAATCTATTGATTCACTCCAATCNAATAAATTTACCTAAAGAAACAAATGGCCTATATAAAGAAAACTATAAAACACTGATGAAAGAAATCAAAGACGACACAAATAGATGGAGAAATATACCATGTTCACGGATCAGAAGAATCAATATAGTGAAAGTGAGTATACTACCCAAAGCAATCTATTGATTCACTCCAATCCCCATCAAACTACCAATGGTATTTTTCACAGAACTAGAACAAATAATTTCACAATTTGTATGGAAACACAAAAAAACTCGAATGGCCAAAGCAATCTTTAGAAAGAAGAATGGAACTGGAGGAATTAACCTGCTTGATTTCAGACTATACTACCACAAATCTACAGTCATCAAGACAGTATGGTACTGGCACAAAGACAGAAATATAGATCAATGGAACGAATTAGAGAGCCCATAGATAAATACACACACCTATGGACACCTTACTTTTGAAAAAGGAGGCAAAAATATACAATGGAGAAAAGACAGTCTCTTTAGCAAGTGGTGCTGGGATAACTGGTCAACCACCAGTAAAAGAATGAAATTACAACACTTTCTAACACCATACACAAAAATTAACTCAAAATGGATTAAAGATCAAATGTAAGACCAGAAACTATAAAACTCCTAGAGGAAAACATAGGCAGAACACTCTCTGACATAAATCACAGCAAGATCCTCTATGACCTACCTTCCAGAGTAATGGAAATAAAAGCAAAAATAAACAAATGGGACCTAATTAAACTTAAAAGTTTTTGAACAATGAAGGAAACTATAAGCAAAGTGAAAAGACAGCCTACAGAATGGGAGAAAATAATAGCAAATGAAGCAACTGACAAAGAATTAATCTCAAAAATATATAAACAGCTCATGCAGCTCAATACCAAAAAAATAAAAACAAAAAATAAATGCTGGAGAGGGTGTGGGGAAGAGGGAACCCTCTTACACTGTTGGTGGGAATGCAAACTAGTACATCCACTATGGAGAACAGTGTAGAGATTCCTTAAAAAATTGGAAATAGAACTGCCATATGACCCAGCAATCCCACTGCTGGGCATACACACCGAGGAAAACAGAACTGAAAGAGACACATGTACCCCAATGTTCATCGCAGCATTGTTTACAATAGCCAGAATATGGAAGCAACCTAGATGTCCATTGGCAGATGAATGGATAAGAAAGCTGTGGTATATATACACAATGGAATATTACTCAGCTATTAAAAGAACGCATTTGAATCAGTTCTAATGAGGTGGATGAAACTGGAGCCTATTATACAGAGTGAAGTAAGTCTCAGAAAGAAAAACACCAATATAGTATATTAACACATATATATGGAATTTAGAAAGATGGTAACAATGACCCTATATGCGAGACAGCAAAAGAGACACAGATGTGAAGAACAGTCTTTTGGACTCTGTGGGAGAAGGGTAGAATGGGATGATTTGAGAGAATAGCATTGAAACATGTATATTATCATATATGAAATAGATTGCCAGTCCAAGTCTGATGCATGAAACAGGGCACTCAAAGTGAGTGCACTGGGATAATCAGAGGGATGTGATGGGGAGGAAGGTTTGGGGGGGGTGGTTCAGGATGGGGGACACATGTACACCTATGGCTGATTCATGTCAATGTCGGGCAAAATCACAATGTTGTAAAGTAATTAGTAAATAAATAATTATTCTAAAAATAGAAAGAAATGACAAACCTAGACAGTGTATTAAAAAATAGAACATTACTTTGCTGACAAAGATTTGTATAGTCAAGGCTATCGTTTTTCCAGTAGTCATGTACAGATGTGAGAGCTGGACAATAAAAAAGGCTGAGCACCGAAGAATTGTGAGATTCCTTAAAAAATTGGAAATAGAACTGCCATATGACCCAGCAATCCCACTGCTGGGCATACACACCGAGGAAAACAGAACTGAAAGAGACACATGTACCCCAATGTTCATCGCAGCATTGTTTACAATAGCCAGAATATGGAAGCAACCTAGATGTCCATTGGCAGATGAATGGATAAGAAAGCTGTGGTACATATACACAATGGAATATTACTCAGCTATTAAAAGAACGCATTTGAATCAGTTCTAATGAGGTGGATGAAACTGGAGCCTATTATACAGAGTGAAGTAAGTCTCAGAAAGAAAAACACCAATATAGTATATTAACACATATATATGGAATTTAGAAAGATGGTAACAATGACCCTATATGCGAGACAGCAAAAGAGACACAGATGTGAAGAACAGTCTTTTGGACTCTGTGGGAGAAGGGTAGAATGGGATGATTTGAGAGAATAGCATTGAAACATGTATATTATCATATATGAAATAGATTGCCAGTCCAAGTCTGATGCATGAAACAGGGCACTCAAAGTGAGTGCACTGGGATAATCAGAGGGATGTGATGGGGAGGAAGGTTTGGGGGGGGTGGTTCAGGATGGGGGACACATGTACACCTATGGCTGATTCATGTCAATGTCGGGCAAAATCACAATGTTGTAAAGTAATTAGTAAATAAATAATTATTCTAAAAATAGAAAGAAATGACAAACCTAGACAGTGTATTAAAAAATAGAACATTACTTTGCTGACAAAGATTTGTATAGTCAAGGCTATCGTTTTTCCAGTAGTCATGTACAGATGTGAGAGCTGGACAATAAAAAAGGCTGAGCACCGAAGAATTGATGCCTTCAAATTGTGGTGCTGGAGAAGACTCTTGAGAGTCCCTTGGACGGTAAGATCAAACCAGTCAATTCTAAAGGAAATCAATCCTGAATATTCATTGGAAGGGCTGATGCTGAAGCTGAAACTCCAATACTTTAGCCACTTCATGCTAAGAGCTAACTCACCAGAAAAGACCCTGATGCTGGGAAAGATTGAAGGCAGGAGGAGAAGAGGACAACAGAGGATGAGATGGTTGGATGGCATCACCAACTCGATGGACATGAGTTTGAGCGCAGTCCTGGAGGTGCTGAAGGACAGGGAAGCCTGGTGTGCCTCAATCTATGGGGTTGCAAAGAGTCTGACAAGACTGAGCAACTGAATAACAACAATAGAAAGCTTTCTCTTTGAGGTGCTCAAACATTTAAAGAGAAATAGGGCTTTAAGTTTTTTGTGTCTTTTTTTTAAAAGATAAAACCATCACTGATTTGCCCCAGGCACTCAGGAAAATAAGAATTCATGGAAGAAAAGCACAGTTTGTGTCCAAGGACGACCAGCAGTTGCCTTATGGGAAGAGAGAGGAGCTCCAGGAGAGAGGGAAGCTGGAGGAAGTGGAAGGGGTTGAACAAAGAGTGAAAGGCCCTGGAAGCAAAGGCAAAGACCAGGATGTAGGTGTCCAGAGATAGCACAAGACACAGGACCTCAAGCAGTGCCTTCTCTGATGCCCCAAAATACGCGACCTGGATTTGCACCTACAACACTGCCTATGTTTCTATTTTTATATTGGGGCAGAGTTGATTTACAATGTTAATTTCAGGTGTACAGCAAAGTGATTTAATTATACATATTCATAAATCTATTCTTTTTCAGATTCCCTTCGTATATAGGTTATTACAGATTACTGAGTATATTTCCCTGTGGTCCTTGTTGATTGTCTACTTTATATACATGCTCAGTCACTCAGATATGCAACTCTTTGCAACCCCATGGACTGCAGCCCACAGGGCTCCTTTGTCCATGGAATTCTCCAGGCAAGAATACTGGAATGGGTTGCCATTTCCTTCTGCAGGCGATACTTCTGACCCAGGGATCAAACCCACCTCTCCTGCATTGAAGATGGTCTCTTACGTTGCAGGTGTATGCTTTACCCCTGAGCCATAACCTCTTTTGATCACATGGCATGCGGCTACTTAGTAACAAACCAGGAATTCAGGACAGGGCCTGGGGGATCCCCAGAGCTCAGAATGGACTTTTTTTTCTAAATATTTATTTGGTTGTCCTGCGTCTTAGTTGCAGATGTGGGATCTAGTTCCCTGACTAGGGATCAAACCCAGGCCCTCTGCGCTGGGAATGTGGAGTCTTGGAGTCTTCACCCCTGGACCACCAGGGAAGTACCCAGAATGGACTCCCTACCCAAGTTTTCAGATATAGCCTGCCGCTGACTGAAATTCAGGTGTCCCTCAACTCTTCTCTTCCTAGTTTCAACAAGGTACATGTGACAAAGCACCAGCCTCTTAGTATCAACAAGCACTCACTGAGTCAGGTCACTGGATTAACAAGCGGGATGAACACAGAAGTGGAAAGTGGAATAGTTCTGGCCAGTGGGTTGGAGCCCCTGTCTTACGCAGCAGCCAGCAATACGCTGCCTTTCATGAACTAGCAGGTACATAGCCAACCCGGCAAGTAGCCAGAGGTGGAGACACTGAGATCACAGTATCCCAGAAATACCTGTTTATAACTTTAGAAAAGAAACTCAGAAAAACACCAAGATGATATTTGGCTGATGATTCAGCATTTGGCTGCAGAATGAGCCAAAACAAATAGCACGGTGCTATCGAATGGAACATAAACAAACAAAAGATCGTTTTCCTGTTTCGACAGTTCTTTTCTGTAGACTCTACTGTTTAGAAATAGAAGTGCTCACAGTGATTGAATTGAAAGATGGTGCAGCATCAGGTCAGTATCCTTTGCGGATTCCATCACAGAGATAGGGAATATGAAACACACTCACACTAGAGTGCTGTCCGGAGCTCCCTGAAAACACACGTGTTTTTCCTATTAAAAAGAGAGGACACTTTGTTATTATTTGAATAAAGTTAATTTATGAAAAGCAGCTGAGGTATCTGATATGGATTTGCAAAGTCTGTATTTAATTAGGACATTGTAATTTCAGGTGTGTGTAAATCAAGCCATTGTAAAGACTTTGTTCATTTTCATGCAAAAATAATATGCTCAATTGTTATGTACAAACATTAAACTAACTTTTAGCAAGGTTTTGTCATATATTAATAGTTGCTAATTTCAATTGGAGATAAAAAGACATTTTTATCTCTGTAAAGCAAGAAAAGAGAGTTTCCATAAAGTTCCAAATGCCCTAGATCATTGACTTGTTTCCAGGGATTAAAAAGAAAAAAAAAAAAAAAATCCAAGCTCACCAACAAGAACACTTGATTAGAAACCACTCCTGTTAGCTCTTTTGCTGCCAGACAAAACATATCTCACCTGGCACGTACTGCTGACCATCTCTCTTCCCTCAAGTCCTTCCTCAAGTCAGCAGCCGCTCCTCTGTCTGAGCACAGCTAAATGTCTCCTGAATCTGGGAAGCAAACTACAGATCAATCTACATTAGCAGAATTTCCATGTCCCCTTTGTGGACTACTATTATGCCTGAACCGAAAGGAAGGATTGATACTGGAAAGTCTGGCAACTCTGGAAGGCTTACAGGAGATGTGATTTTGACAAGACTTCTTCTGTTGCCACAGGCACTAGCTTCTTCGACACGTGGATGAGAGTGGTCTTCCATGGGGTATTCTCCCCCTTGAAGACCATTGTTTGTATGAATGGGTCCATGTGCAGATAGGAGGGCATTGAGACCCCATTTCCCTGTGACCACATAAAAGATCAAGGAAACTGCAGAGGATCAGTAGCAAGTATTTTCTAGGCAGAAAATAAACTTACTGTTAGACACACAGTCTAGAAAAAAATTATTTAAAACATTTAATTCTACAGTGAATCATATAGAGAATAAGATATTTTCCCTGGATTTCCTGAACTGTATTTATAGATGAGAAGCCACTTCAGATAACTACCACCATGATATTCATTACAGATCAAGAAATTAACATCTGAATACAGTGTCTTCATCAGTCACTATCCAGAGTAATTCCTGAGTTTGAGGCACACATCCTGTTACGAACAAAGGAGAAGGAAAAAACAGAAATAAAACACTGCAGACTTTCTGAGGCAACCTCCCTCCAAAGGCATAATCAAGATAATTCAATGTTGATTTGTTGGTAGAAAACCTACAGATTTTGATTATGGGACTTTTGGCCATGAAGCTAAAGGCAACTTAAATGTATCAAAATAATCGAGCAATATTTGATTTTATAAAATTTATCTAGTAAACTTTTATAGTATTATACCTTTCCTTCTCTTTTCCTCTCAGTTATTTCCCCTCAAAAATCAGTTGTTTTTAGAACAAGATACTCAAAAGTAATATTTACGGTGAAACAGAGTGGGAAGAAAGGGTTTGCCTCTGTATATGTGAGCGTGTGTGTATGTGTGTGTGTGTGTGTGTGTGTATAAGGGGGAGAGAGAGAGAGAGAGTTGGGGAGGAAGGGAGAGAGGGAGGAAAAGAGTTTCAGAGTGGAGAAAATTAAAAGCAAATTCTTCTAAAGATCCGTCCAAATATTCTTGTCCGTATTCATAGCAATGCTGAGCTGTCTCCAGATTGTGGAGCAATTAGGCTAATGTCACCGTTTGCTGTCCCCTTTGTTCCTGAGGCCTGTTCTTTAACATGTGTCTAAATAATTTAATTTATGGATGTGATGCTGAACAGGTTCAGTGAAAAGAGGGCAGGAATCCCATGAATCTTAATGTCTGTCACTTCACCACACGTCCTTCTGCGCTAATAAGAGGGATTTGCCCATCCTTTTTTAAAAGGCCTGCAGGAGTCAACAGCCTATAGCTACTGATAATAATACCTAGATTCGTTTGCATTAAATGCTTCCATAAATGATGTGCAAACGTGCTATTATTTCTGAGTATATGCAAGACAATTTTGAATAGCATTAACACAGCTAAAACAAAGGGGAACAGACATTTTAATTTACATTATAATTTCACAGTGAATAAAGTTGAACCAGCTAGAATCAATGAAAAGACGAAAACCTTCCAGTAATTGTTAAATGTGGTTTTCATTGTTAGAATTTCTTCTTTAAGAGAACTGACATTTTATAAGGCCAATGTCCTCAGCCATTTCTTAGAAAAAGCATTGGAAAATAGAATAGTGATTTTTATTTCTAAGAAAATGTACTGAACACCTATGTAAGCAAGTTACTGGGCCAGCAGACATAAGGATGGGAAGAGAGGTGTTGGGAAAGTTTACACCAGGAAGGAACAGAGAGGAGTCCAGTGAGGGAGGGGAAACTGTGAATGACAGAAAAGTAAAATTGAAATTTAATCACATATTAACTGTGTAGAATCAGTTCAGTTCAGTTGCTCAGTCAAGTTTGACTCTTAGCTACTCGCTGTCATCAAATAGATACACAGTATAATCTCAGTCAGGACATTTACAGAATTCTTCTTAATTAAATAAACATGGATCTTAAAATGTTGTTTTAATTCATGCTAATGAAGGAAAAATATACATTGATCAACTTTCTTGAGCAAATCTAATTTTAAAAATTCATTTACATGGAATCCCTGAAAACCACTGTCTTAAGCACCAAATGTTTTTATTCTAAAATATAGAAAGTGTTAGAGTTGGACATGTCTAGGACAGACCCTTAGGACTTTCCTGGTGGCTCCAGATGGTAAAACATCCGCCTACAATGCGGGAAACCCGGCTTCAATCCCTGGGTCGGGAGGATCTCCTGGAGGAGGAAACGGCAATCCACTCCAGTATTCTTGCCTGGAAAATCCCATGGACTCTGTCCACGGGGTCGCAAAGAGTCGGACACGACAGAGCGACTCCACTTTCACTTGAAAAAAAATCCATTTTATCAGTTGATTATATTACAGTTTGATTCTCTGATTTTCTTAAGGGGAAAAAAAAAAAAAAATGGAATGGAAGAAAAGAGAAGAAACCAAAAAGGGAAAGGGAAAAAATCAAAGGCTTAATTAAGGATTCTAAGATGGTGGTGGTAGACCAGCTCTGAATCTCCCCCAGAGTACCACATAAAAGCAGACAAGTGCCAAGATAATAAAACCTAAATTCCACAGCAGCATGTACTCTGAAGTTAGTGGCAAGGCTCCTAGACAACCCTAAATAGCGGCCAACGGGGCAGACCACCATGCCCCCATGAGCTAAGCCGCCAGAAGCTGCAGGAGGGAGCAGGGGAGGCGAGGGGTGGCGTGCCGACACACGCTGCTGCCGGGCGACCATGGGAAAACCCACAGCCAGACGAGGATGGCAGAGGGACCGGGACTGGGCTTCACGGACTCGACAGGTGGGACACGCCCCTCCTCTGTGAAGGCCCCGGTGGGAGTAGAGTCTGAACAGAACCAAGGGCAGATGTGACAAGGGAAAGAGACAGCAGAGATAAAGCGTTGAAATCAGAGAGGCAGATCTCAGAATGGACAGCGTCATAATTTTTAAGTCGTAGCAAAATACACAAAAATATACCATTTTCACCATTTTTAAGCATAAAGTTCCGTAGCATTACTTACATTCACGTCGTTGTACAACCATCACTATCATCCATCCACAGAACATTTTTCATCTTTCAAATCTGAAACTCTGCACCCTAATTAAGTACTAACTCCCCAGTTCCTGCCTCCTCTAGGCCCCTGGCACACCTTCTACTTTCTGTCTCTCTTAACTGGGCTACTTTGAACACCTCATGAGGAAGGAATCATGCAGAATTTGTCCTTTGTGACTGGCCTGTTTCACCGAACACGATGTCTTCGTGGCCCACCCATGCTGTAGCAGTGTCGGAGCGTCCCTCTTTTTAGGGCTGAACTATGCTCCTTTATATGCATAGACCACGTCTGGTTTACCCATTCCACTGAATCAGATGAGCCAGCAATTCTATTTCAGATTTAAAAAAGGAAAAACTGAGATTTCTCCCCCAACTGCAGTGTTTCATTCCCCTTTAAAGTCATTGGACTTTACAAACTGTATGTAGGATTGTAGCTAAAGGGAGAAAAGAAAACAAAATGGTCAATTATCAGATCCATATTCAATGAAGCTGGCTTTCACAGTGCACCAAGGAATTGGCTGATATATATGTATTCTAATATGATGTAAAATAGAGTAAAATGTTCAGTGAATTTATTGTGTATCTTTCTTATGAAGTCTCATAAACCATGACTTTCTTAACTGATCTATTGTTTGTTTTTAGCAGCATTGGTCATATTTTCTGCTTTATATTTCCTTCACTCTAGCTTTTCTTTTACTGAGTTTATAGAACGCACTGGGGCGGGTGGCAAGCGCTAAAGAATGTTATATTAGTGGACCTGGGCTGCCATAACCAAGTGCCCCAGCCTGGGCAGCTTAAACAGGAGAAATGTGGAACACATTTCCACATCGGAGGCTGGAGTCCCACTTCGAGGCGTGGCAGGCACGTGCTTCCTGAGGCTGCAGGGGAGGATCTTTGAGGCCTCTCTCCTCGGCTTGTAGGTGGTGGTCTTCCCCTGCGGGCACGTCTATCTCTGTTTCACAGTGCTCTCTTGTTATAAATCACTGGATTCAGGGCCCATCCTGATGATTCCTGTTTTAACCTGAGGACCTCCTTAAAGGCCCAGTCTCCCCATGAAGGCACATTTTGAGGCTCTTGGGGTTACAATTTCGATCTTTTATAGGGGACACAATTCAGCTCATAACACATGTATTTTCATTCTCAGATCAGTCTTGAGAAATAAGTATGGTTATCCTCCAAATGAAGCAATTGACCAAGGAATCAGAGCACCTTATCCACAGTAGGAAGAGGAGCAAACTCAAAACGACAAATAAAGACTAGGTTCTTAACTGTGACAAACTCAGTGCAACCTTCAACTTGGGAAAAAAGAAACCTCTTTTCTGGGGAAACATGTGCACACACGTGTGCACACACACACACACACACCCCCTTCACGTGCCATCCTAGAAACGCAAGCAGAGACCTTACGTGGACTTTCTGAATTAGGGAACATTTGAGTGGAAGAAACTTACTTAAATGTCACATTTCAGTTATTCTTTGATCCAGTGATTCTCACCTCTATCTGTTCAAGAGAACTACCCACAAAGCCTTTGAAACTTACTGATGCCCAGAACCTTTGGCCGACTAGATGGTGTCTTAAACTCCTCAGGTGTTTCTAATATTCAGCCAGGATTGAGAACACCATATTACTAATAAGGATTATGAGATTTTTTTTCTGGATTGAATATAAAGAAGGACACAAAGAAAGGCCAAACTCTGTCAGTCATGAATAAAAAAATAAAAACTACTATCCACTGAGGGGGAAAAATTTAATTACTGAGCACATCTTACATAGCAAGTTCCATGCTGAGAACACTGCCATTTCTTTTTTCATAAGGAAAAAATATTTGTTGGCAATAAAAAGTGCTTCTATAATACTCTGTGACAAGTAGTCATGTGACCTGGGGCCATTCCACACACACTCTGATTTTTTGATTTCTCACCAGTAGAAGGAAATTATAAAATCAACCATTTCTATCTCTCAGGAATACATGAAAAATTATTCAGAAAAGGAACAAGACAGCATTTTACAGGCCCAAAGCCATCTACAAAAAAAATTATTAGCAACAGAACTACCATTGCTATTAACCAATGAATGTTCAAACACGGTTCAAGCTTCGTCATGCTCCTTATCTTTGTAAATGAGCAGCACTTAGAAAAAACTGCAAAAGGAAGATAATTATTAATAAGAAAAGTGACCCTACAGCATTCATATTTTTAAATGAAGCTGGTGAATACACTGGATCTTTTTCTATAATATATAAAATTGGCTGAAATGTGTCACATCTGTGTATGCCTCCAAATCCACTGATTAAAGATGACAGAATTCAGCTCCTGGTTCAAAAATGCAGAATCCAGCATGAAAGAGGCAAGTATTAGGAAGGTAGAAAGATGGGAAAAAGAAAAACAGGAAAGAACTTGATGTTCATTAAGGTCCAATAGGCAGTGTCTGTTCTGGGCATTTAACGTTTAATTTCCCCAACAATTTATAAAACACTCTAAGTTTTTCCCTCTCCTGTGGAGTTAGATCTGAAAACTTCAGCCTGTTTGTGACCTCTCAGTGCAACCCTGCTGGATGCCAGGAGCTGGCGTGATCAGGGCGATGAAACTCCATGAACCAAAAGCTATCGCTGCAACTACAGGCAAGCCTGAGGCAGGAGCAGCAAGGCCACTAGAAGGGAAGACTGTCCAGGAGACCACCAGCTCGCCCGCGAGAGCGTCCCTCTTCCTTCGTTCCTTAGGCTCCTTTTGAGCTGCTCTGTGTTCACATCCCTAACACGTGCTCTGGTATTACTGCAGTCCTCTCAATGACAGTTCCTGGAAGGGTTAATGCACAGTTCACCTACTTCACTAGAACTGGGTGAACTAAAGTCTGTCCATTAACTCTTATGTAGGTTACACAGACTGAAGTAGGCAGAAGGAGAAAAACAAATATTGTATATTAATGTGTATACGGGCTTCCCTTGTGGCTCAGAGGTTAAAGCATCTGCCTGGAATGCGGGAGACCCGTGTTCGATCCCTGGGTTGGGAAGATCCCCTGGAGAAGAAAATGGCAACCCACTCCAGTACTCTTGCCTGGAGAATCCCATGGAGGGAGGAGCCTGGTAGGCTACAGTCCATGGGGTCGCAAAGAGTCAGACATGACTGAGCGACTTTACTAATGTGTATACAGGGACTCTAGAAAAATGGTACAGGTAAACCTATTTGCAGGGCAGGAAGAGAGACTCAGACATGGGAACAGACTTGCAGACACAGTGGAGGAAGGGGGGGGATGAATTGAGAGAGTAGCAGTGAAACATAAATGACCGTGTGTAAAATAGATAGCCAGTGGGAATTTGCTCTATGATGCAGTGACATCACCTGGTGCTCTGTGGCAACCAGGAGGGGTGGCATGGCATGGGAGGGAGGTTCAAGAGGGAGGTGACATATGTATACCTATGGCAGAAACCAACGCAATATTGTAAAGTGATTTTCCTCCAATTAAAACAAAAAGTTAATGGATGGAAACAGCTTCATGAATGTACTGCCTCCTGTCCAGAGGACTTTTATGGCAAATCTGATCCAACACACCTTAGCGAGCAGCTCATTTAACTGCAAAGCACTGCTTAAAAGCTCATTATGTGTCATGAGCCACTTTGAGAATGTCCTGGAAAACAGGAAATTGCTAATGAGAAAAATGAACATTTATGCACATATTAGAAATATTTTACAAGCAACATATGGGGATGCATTTACCTGCACACACCTGCAGTGGAGCAAATGCTGGATGCTGGTTCACAACCTCTCTGCTCCACTCCTAAGAGCCCCAGGGGTACTTGGAGTGCAACCCACCAGCTATAAGATGATATTTGCACGCTGCTCTCACAGCCAAAGCTGAGATTCAAGAAGAAGCCACTGAGTGGAACTCTGGAGAAGCTCCTGAAAAAGCTAAAGACTCTTTCATCTGCCTTTACATCCTCCCCATTTTGACTGGGAGAGCCTCTCAAATGCGATGATGCTACTGTGACCCTAAAGGATTCTTAGGAAAGAGGGTTACTGGTAGAGAGAAGGGTATGGGGTCCTCTGCACTTGGCACACTTGAGAAGTGGTCAGAGCTGATGGGCCTGCAGGGTGGTGGTGATGAAGTCAGGTGGGAACTGGAACACATCCTCTGGGGCGTCACTGTCCATGAGAAGGGCTTTGGGTTTCATTCAGAAAGAGATGTGACACCATGCCAGGGTCCCAGAGATGTGACTTGATCAGATGTTTTAAGGACTGTTCTCTTTCTTGTGTGGTTAATAAGTCATAAAATAGCAAGAGAGAGCCTCATTTCGAGGAAATTATTTGAGTCCATGTGTAATGGAATTAGTGTATATAAAATGTCAAACATTAAAATGAACCAGTCTATGCACATATACACAAAACACACAAAAGTAAAATGGATTCTGAGGTTAAAAGATTCATTAGAACTCTATGTCTAAACCCCAGTTCTAGCTGTTCCCCCACTTACAGATAAGGGTAAGTCGAGGAAGAGAGTGAATGGATATGTCTGGAACTAGAACTAGGGTCACAGAGAGTCAACCTGGGGAAATGATATGATAACTGATTTGCTGAAACAGTGCATCTGTTAATGTTTAGAGACATTGAGGCAGGAAATGCACTTCTGTTTATCATAAAGTCCATCATTACTTAAAGTTTCTTATTCAGGTGACTGTATGGATGGATAGGTACGTGGTAGAGAGAAAGAGGGAGATGTGGATGAATAATAGATATAGATGAAAAAAACAGACAAGTCCCTGGTCTCTGTATTTAAATACCTAAGTTCCATGACCTCAAAACCTTTTATTTTTAACAAGAGCAGCTACTTTCATTTAATCTATGGCTTTAACCAAAGTTCAGCCTCATCCCCTGCACCTGTTAACAGCTCAACATGAAGCTCTTCAACCTCTGCTTCTATCTTCACAAGCAAGGAGTCCCTGGTGGACTGAACTGGAAGTCCATTTTCAGCTGACTCCAGATGACTGGAAACAGCGCCAACATTGAGCCAGTTTTAATTCCTTGTCACTTTCACTCATTCATCCCACGTCTACGCTCTGAAGTCATGCATCTGAATGTCACTCCTACATGACATCCCTTCAAATAGTTAAAGTCAGCAGTCCCTTCCTTAGCCTTCTTGGTTGCAAAATAAATATTTCCAATTTTTATAAACATTCTTCACAAGACTTAATTTCTTTTTAGTTTTATTTTTACTTTATTTTACTTTACAATACCATATTGGTTTTGCTATACATTGACATGAATCCACCACGGGTGTATACGAGCTCCCCATCCTTAAACCCCCTCCCACCTCCCACCCCATATCCTCTCTCTGGATCATCCCCGTGCACCATTGTAAGACTTTTCTACGTACTGGTTACTCTTCTAATGGGTCATAGGGTTTCCAGTGATATTGAGAATTGGCCATATGTTTTTTAGGCTTTAATGTGAAACCTGTACAGTAACAGGGAACTAAATCTTTATTTAGTTCAACAAATATTTAGAGTTCCACATTTCTCAATTTCCCACTGGGCAATCCATGATGCATTCAGGCAGAGTAATTTGGAGACAGTTTAGTACAGGGACTATTTCACAGATAAATGTGCAAAGGTTAGTCAAATTAATAAGTAATCCAGTGTCTTGGCTTCCCAGGTGATGCAGAGGCAAAGAATCCACCTGCCAATGCAGGAGATGCAAGAGATTTGGGTTTGCTCCCTGGCTTGGGAAGATCCCCTGGAGTAGGAAATGGCAACCCGCTTCAGGATTCTTGCCTGGAGAACCCCATGGACAGAGGAGCCTGGCAAACTGCAGTCCATGAGGCCGCAAAGAGTCGAACATTGACTGAGCAACTGAGCACAGACACACAATTTAGTGTCTCAGGGAAAGGAATAGAAGGAAGTGATGATTGTCACCAAGTGTGGAGAATCTAGAGAAGACGGCTGTGTGAGAGGACAGCTTGACACGAGTGGCAACAAGCCAGCAAAAACAGAATCAGGAGGAAACTTTAGCCTACTTCACTCACCTCTTGACTTCTTATCTCCCATCAAGAGCTCCTATTGCTTGAAGCTACCTGTAAGTCAGACAGCAAGAGCGTGGGATGATGCAGAGTGTGTGCATCACACTAGGGACACAGAAAAGGAGAGCATGAGACTAGACAAGAAAATGGAACCTGGACGACAAAAGCTTCCATTGACTGCGAGAACAGTGGGGATACCAAGGTTTCCCTCGCTCTACGGTCTGTGGGTAAATATTTCTAACAATGGGCAGAAGATGAGATTCTGCTCTCTGATGGTAAACCAGGCATGTGGGCTTGCATGCGTTGAGTTCAAGATGCCTGGGATAAACCGAGGCGAAGAGATCACGTGAGCGGCTACAGCTCTCCAGCTCAGAGAAGAAAGGCAGAGGACACAGGATGTGGATGAAGCTCTGGGCATAAATGAATTTGCCAGAGAAGAAACTATTCATTAGAAGGAGAAATGGCTTAGGTCAAGCCCTGAGGATTTTTACAGGTGATGACTTTGAAGAGCAGGATGACCCTGAAAGAGAGCCTGAGGTGGAGTGGCCAGAAAGGTAGGAGGGCAGTCAGGATCCCGTGGAGAACACCAGGAAAAGGGAGGGTTTCAAGAATGGCGGAGGGTGAGGGTGCGTAAGCATATTCAGTACTGCTAGGGTATCAGAGAAACATCGGGGTCTACTGGATCTAGCATCAGCAGGACAGGGGTTTGGAGGAGACGGGTAGGAAGTGGAAGAGAGTGAATAGGGGTAATCACGAGAGTAGGATTACATGAGGATGCTCAGATAATGCCAGGACACCTGGACAGGGCGGGCTGACTATATATGAAAGAGTAACAGTCTTGGGAAGTGTAACAGTCTTGGGAAGCAAAAAAGGACAGGATCCACCATAGAAGTAGAGGGAATAACTCTGAAGAGTAGAATCGCTTCCTTTAAGACGTCAGCGGGAGCAATGAAAGGAAAAACGCCGCATGCAGTAGTGAGTGGTAGTAGCCAGTAGTTAACGGCTTGAATTTTCTCTGAGAAGTTGAAAGCGAAGTTATATGTTGAAAGTGAGGGTAGGCAGGAAGATGGGGCGTTGGAAGGGACTGGGGAACTTTCAACACAGTCTTTGCACAGCGGGGAAAGCAGGTTTCCCAAGAAATTCAACAACAGAGGGGAAGACCATTGAACCTGATGTGGGATAATCAGGAAATGTGAGAAAATAAGCCACACCAAGGAGGACTCCAGGAAATCTCAAAGGGAGAACTGGGTTCCAACAAAGCAAAGAAGGTTGATGGTGATAACAATGGTATGTGGGGACCGAGTGTCCCATAATGAGACTATCAGGACAGAAAAAGAGGCGGGAGCAAGTTCAAGGTTTTGACCGCTGGTTGGAACACTTGGTTGCAGAATCAGTCATCAGAGGCAGGCGAGCCTGGGCTCCGAGGGGGCAGGGTGCTCCCCGCGGTCTGTCTGGCCTGAGCAGGGTGCGCTGCAACGAGCAGGGTAAAGCAGCCAGACACGAGTCAGGACAGCCTGGTGGCACCCAGAAAAGATCATGGCAAACATCACAGAAAATATCGTAGACATGGCATTGATATGCTTTTGTCACAGCAGGTGGGAATGAAGCGGGAGAAAATGCCCAGGAAGGCTCGCTGTGGTTTCAAGCCCACGTGACCGCAAGACATAAGGGGTCCTTCATGGAAATTCAAATGAGAAGATGGTTTGCAAGAAATACAAGTCAGGCCCTGGCCTGCATCGTTACCTTTACTTGCATCTCACCTTCATCCAAGGGTGGGCTGCCCTGGTGGCTCAGATGGTAAAGAATCTGCCTGCAATGTGGGAGACCCAGGTTCAATCCCTGGGTCAGGAAAATCCCCTGGAGGAGGAAAAGGCAACCCACTTCAGTATTCTTCCCTGGGAAATCCCATGGACAGAGGAGCCTGACAGGCTACAGTCTATGCAGTCGCAAAGAGGCAGACATGACTGAGCAACTAGTACTCACTTTCATCCAAAGGGTTGTAGTACCCACTAAGAGATATTCTGAAATCAGAGTAATGAATAGACATTCCCTTGGTCCCCAGGATATGCAAAGATAGTCAACGGTCCTGAGACCCCCTGAAAAGACAATGACCACTGATCTCCAGGCTCCTCTCCACTGTCAGCAACTCTCCTTGTTTGGACAGGGTTTCCACAGACCCCTCTGTGAAGTCACACAAACTGATATATTTCCACCAGCCTTCCAAATAACTGTATGCTTGTTTGGAGCCCAAGCGGCTTCAGAGGTAATAAAAACCTTAACTGGTTCCCACGCCGACGGGATCTCTAAGCCTCCTGTAAAGAAAAGGCTCCCAAAGTCACTGATTATGAGCCAGTGCCGGAAACACAGTCAAGGCCTGAGACACCCAGGAGTAGAGATGGAGCAGCAGGGTCTAATGGAAAGAAAGCTGGCCTGGGACACCCATTGTCTTTCAAACTCTTTAATTAACTTGCTGTGTAATCTTGGGCAAATCTCTTAATCTCTCCCCACTTGTGGTCTTCTCACTGTCCAAAGAAGAGACAATGGAATTTACCAACTCCCTGTCTCCCTGGAGTTTTTCAAAGATTAACAAGATACAATTTATAAGGCACCTTAAGCTCTACCTCATGCCACAGAAATCAAACTTTACCTGCTTAAATTCATGCATGCTCAGAATGCATTTCCTGTTGTCAGGGGGTTTATATAACAGTACCTGCATCCCTGACTTCATTTAAATGCTCTCACAATGCATGAGTAGTTTAACCACTGAATCCTCTCTCTCCCCCCAACTGTGATGTCTCTGCCTTGCTTAATTAGCTAAACCTTCATGAAAGCATCATTCTCCAGGCTCTTTCCTTCTTTATTAGACATGCTAAAATCGATGGTTTCCCTTCAAGTTAAAAAAAAATTAAATGTGTGTGGGGAGAGGGGAGTAAATAATGAAATAAAAGCTGTTTGAAATACAGTTCTCTTTTTTTTCCTTTGCTCAATATTTTATATAGCTGAAACTTACATGTAAGTAATTGGCCAACACTTGCTCCAGTTATTGTGGGTTAGACAAATCCCTAGCTTCCTGCTTGCCACGGCTCTGTTCTTTTTCATCACTTTTTATTTTTAATGCACTATGCTACAGACAAAGATCTGTATAGCAGAAGGAAACTGCTTTTTTCCTCAAATTTCCTCAACAAAGGAATAAAATGTCACTTGATTCCAAGGATAAATTACCTGCAAAAGACAATCTGCAATTGAGATCTTCAGAAGCCAAATTGTTCAGAATAAAAAGCAAATCATGGAAGGAAGGGAAGGAGGAAGGAAAGAAAGAAAGGAGAGAGGGAGGGAGGGAGGGAAGGAAGGGCCGATGTTAATCTGATTAGAACATGCATTCAGGTCTACAATTTCTCCCAGGACGAATGCCAGCACAGGTTAGATGTTACAAACCTCAGCAGTTGGCACAAGCTTCCTTTGCCTATAGGGCACCGACATGAGATCTCCACACAGTCACTGTCAATTAGAAGCAAGTGCGATCCACTGGCCAGAACTTGGCTGAGCTGATGTGCCTGGAGAGTGGTCCAGCTGCCTGTGTCAGCTTTAACTGAGGCATCATAACACCTCGAGTCCATCATGGCTGTCCTGCATCCACAGCCACTGAGGCATTGTCCATGCACATACGGTCCCTGCTGAACCAGAAAATTGGGTCCCCCAGATGGATTCTGACAAGAAGCTAAAAGACAGATCGGGCCAGTTTCAATGACCCCCCTTTTCATCAGAAAATTAGATGACCGTGGAAGATGAATGTTGTAGAGATGATGTTTAATGAGCCCATTTCTTTTGTGAAATGTCATTCATTTTCTGTGTGTCTGTGGTCCCACTCAACACCCTTCTCCCTGTGGTTCAGTAACATGAACACCTATCATCGGCTGAGAGAAGAGGTCGAGGGAGAGAGAGAAAATTGTATTCCAGAATGCTCAGCTTGATACATCTTCCAAACACTTTGAGATGATTTGCTCATAAGCTTCTCAATATAGCTGTGTAAATTAGGGTTAAATCTGAAGGAAAAGACATTTGTGGCTTCAGCTCTGCGATCAGAATTCAAATGAGATTGGAGCAGGAAGTATAGTGAAGATGATTTTGCCACAAACTCCTGGCAATTTCTTCTCCAGGGCTGAGGGAGGCTCGGGTTCGTTGATGCTGATGGAGTGTAAGGAGCTCCTGTCTGTTCTTGGACTCAGGGCACCCAGGAGGAAAGACGCATCTATATAATGTGTTCCCCCTGCAAAAAGAAAACTGCACAGAGTGAAGTTACAGAGGGGATTAGAAGATACAGATACATGCACTGCAATGTTCTTACATTGCTCTTTTCTCCATAGTAACTTTTCCACTTTGACTTTTACCTAACTATAATATCTATAGATATGTCAGTTCAGTTCAGTTGCTCAGTCGTGTCCGACTCTGGTGACTGCAGCCATGAAATTAAAAGACCCTTACTCCTTGGAAGAAAAGTTATGACCAACCTAGATAGCATATTTAAAAGCAGAGACATTACTTTGCCAACCAAGGTCTGTCTGGTCAAGGCTATGGTTTTTCCAGTGGTCATGTATGGATGTGAGAGTTGGACTGTGAAGAAAGCTGAGTGCCAAAGAATTGATGCTTTTGAACTGTGGTGTTGGAGAAGACTCTTGAGAGTTCCTTGGACTGCAAGGAGATCCAACCAGTCCATTCTGAAGGAGATCAGCCCTGGGATTTCTTTGGAGGGAATGATGCTGAAGCTGAAACTCCAATACTTTGGCCACCTCATGTGAAGAGTTGACTCATTGGAAAAGACTCTGATGCTGGGAGGGATTGGGGGCAGGAGGAGAAGGGGATGACAGAGGATGAGATGGCTGGATGGCATCACCAACTTGATGGACATGAGTCTGAGTGAACTCTGGGAGTTGGTGATGGACAGGGATGCCTGGCGTGCTGCAATTCAGCTAACTATAATATCTAACTATACCTGACTACAGTTGCCAACATCCACTGGATCATCGAAAAAGCAAGAAAGTTCCAGAAAAACATCTACTTCTTCTTTACTGACTACGCCAAAGCCTTTGTGTGGATCACAAGAAACTGCGGAAAATTCAAAAAGAGATGGGAATACCGGACCAGCTGACCTGCCTCCTGAGAAATCTGTATGCCGGTCAAGAAGCAACAGTTAGAACCAGACATGGAACAACAGATTGGTTTCAAATAGGAAAAGGTTGTATATTGTCACCCTGCTTATTTAACTTAGATGCAGAGTACATCATGAGAAATGCTGGGCTGGATGAAGCACAAGCTGGAATCAAGATTGCCAGGAGAAATATCAATAACCTCAGGTATGCAGATGACAACACCTTTATGGCAAAAGCAAAGAAGAAATAAAGAGTCTTTTGATGAAAGTGAAAGAGGAGAGTGAAAAAGCTGACTTAAAACTCAGCATTCAGAAAACGAAGATTTTGGCATCCAGTCCCATCACTTCATGGCAAATAGATGGGGAAAGAATGAAAACAATGAGAGACTTTATTTTGCGGGGCTCCAAAATCACTGCAGATGGTGACTGCAGCCATGAAATTAAAAGATGCTTGCTCCTTGGAAAGAAAGCTATGGCCAACCTAGACAGCATATTAAAAAGCAGAGACATTACTTTGCCAACAAATGTCCATCTAGTCAGTGCTATGGTTTTTCCAATAGTCATGTATGGATGTGAGAGTTGGACTATGAAGAAAGCTGAGGGCCAAAGAATTGACGCTTTTGAACTGTGGTGTTGGAGAAGACTCTTGAGCGCCCTTGGACTGCAAGGAGATCCAACCAGTCCATCCTAAAGGAAATCAGTCCTGAATATTCACTGGAAGGACTGATGCTGAAGCATACTTTGGCTACCTGATACAAAGAATTGATTTGTTAGTAAAGACCCTGATGCTGGAAAAGATTGAAGGAAAGAGAAGGGGACGACAGAGGATGAGATGGTTGGGTGGCATCACTGACTCTGTGGACATGTGTTTGAACAAGCTCTAGGAGTTAGTGATGGACANACTGATGCTGAAGCATACTTTGGCTACCTGATACAAAGAATTGATTTGTTAGTAAAGACCCTGATGCTGGAAAAGATTGAAGGAAAGAGAAGGGGACGACAGAGGATGAGATGGTTGGGTGGCATCACTGACTCTGTGGACATGTGTTTGAACAAGCTCTAGGAGTTAGTGATGGACAGGAGGCCTAGCATGCTACAGTCCATGGGGTTGCAAAGAGTCGGAAAAGACTGAATTATAATATTTGTACTAATATACTTTATAAAATAGATAAATTTGGAGGGTGGATTTGAAGTTTCATCCAAGTGAAGAGGTCAGCAAATCCTCTTCACCCAGTAAAACAGATATTAAACTGGACAAAAATATCAAAACAACCATCCTAAAGGTTCTAAAGAGTAACCAAAAGCAAACAATGAATAGAGGAGTGTTTACTCATGAAAAGCTATTGAACTTTGGTCCCAATAGTGGGAACCTGCAGTGGTCCTGTCTGGGGCAGCTCGCACCCCTCCTGCCTGTTCAGAGAGTGCAGTGGTGCTTCCAATGGGTAGAGAAGGGAGGACATGCAGAGGGAGAAAGTCCAGGCAGCCTTTTAACGCCTGAGCATTAAATGCATTACATGGGGATCCACCAGTGGAAGGAAGAAGCCTTATTGGCACCAAAAGTTTGAGCACAAACTTTAAACAATCATCAGTTGAAAAATAAACTATGTAGATGCATGAGTGACCCCTAAGAATCCAGATCTAAAGATAAAAATAAGAATTAAAAGCAAAATGAGCGAAGAGCTCCCCAGGTACACATCATAGGGAAGACTGATACTGGAGATTGAGTCTAGGCAAGTGATAAATATAACAAAAAGCAGAAGCAACAGTGATAACACTCAGGGAAGAAATTCATAGTTGCAATAATTCATTGCCTAAAATATCCAGTTTTCAATAAAAAAAAAATTATGAGGCTTATAAAAACAGGGAGGTGTGACCCATATTCAGAGGGAGAAGAGGAAGTAGTTAGCAAAAATTGACTATAATGGGGCCCAGAGGCAGAATTTAGCAGACAAAAACTTCAGCGCAACTGAAAATACTCAAATTATGCAAACGCTAGTTAAAGAATTAAAATAAATATGATGAAAATGGCCCCATGAGTAGGGAATCTCAATAAAAATATAAGAATTACAAAAAATAAGCAATGGAAATTTTGAAGCCATAAAGTACAATAACTGAAATGAAAACTGTAGTGAGTGGGTTCAGCATGTAAGGGATGTGAGACGGTAAAAGAAAGAATCAGTGAAAGTGAACAAGAATCAACAGAAATGATCCAAAGTGAACCACAGATTAAAAGATTTAAAAAAGAAGAAACATTAATTGAAGAAAGATACTTATGAGACATCAAGGAAACCAGCACATGTAACAGGAGTTCCACAAAGAGTAAAGAGTGATAAAGGGGAAGAAAACTTTCCCAACTTTGGTGAAATACACTAATCTACAGATCCAAGTGGTTCACTGAAGTTTAAATAGAAAAACAGAGAGACCCACACCTACGTGCATCACAGTCAACCTATAAAGAGTCTCAGGGTGTCTCCCCCATCAGAGGTCCAGCTTTCCTCGTTAACTTTGGGCCATGTCCTGGAAGGACGACANGTGGTTCACTGAAGTTTAAATAGAAAAACAGAGAGACCCACACCTACGTGCATCACAGTCAACCTATAAAGAGTCTCAGGGTGTCTCCCCCATCAGAGGTCCAGCTTTCCTCGTTAACTTTGGGCCATGTCCTGGAAGGAGGACACCAGAAGTAAGAAGTGCCAGAGAGCTGACAGCTTAAGCCACGTGCAGAGACAGGAAATAACACAGGCTGTCCTCAGCCATCTGGCTTCTTGCCAACAAGCTCCCCAGGTCAGCCAGGCTGACCTGACCCCACATCATCCTCTGAGGAGAGCGAGTGTAAGTGTGATTTCCTCCACCCAGAGAACGTGTGGTCCAGTTCTGGCCCCGGAGGAGCTCCATCACTGACCTGCCTCCCGAACCAGGCACTCTCTGCCCTGCACGTGACCCTGGCTTCTTTCTCCAACTTGGACACATGGATAACAAGCCTGCGCTGCCTGTGTGTCGCACGAAGTAGGAACTCAGAGTAAGGAAAGCTTTAACCATCACACAGACTTCATACTCTTCTTTTCTTCTGTAGATGAATAAATACACGTTCATTCTTGAATTAATTTATCAGCAATGATCACAGATTCAGCAAACTGGAGGTGAGTCTCCCCAGTTTTCAAAGCGCCAAGAGCAGACAGTTACATTTGCTCCCGTGAAGGAAACAAACAGTAGTGAGAGACAGGGACAGGCATCAGGTGATCGTGCTGGTGGAGGCATAATGACCA
>SJYT01027291.1:122695-194475 GCA_006410635.1 Cephalophus harveyi | reverse complement strand
GTGAGTCTGAGTGAACTCCGGGAG
The DNA here is from genome assembly GCA_006410635.1 of Cephalophus harveyi. Classification (NCBI taxonomy): domain Eukaryota; kingdom Metazoa; phylum Chordata; class Mammalia; order Artiodactyla; family Bovidae; genus Cephalophus; species Cephalophus harveyi. The sequence goes on along the minus strand of SJYT01027291.1, from coordinate 194,451 downwards.
ATGGTGATGGACAGGGAGGCCTGGCGTGCTGCGATTCATGGGGTCGCAAAGAGTCAGACACAACTGAGCAACTGAACTGAACTGAGTTGGTAGAATAACTGTCTTCTCTCCAGTTTCTTGGATCTGGTTTCTGACTCACAAATGGTGAGATGCAGACCCGCACCTTGGCCTGGAGCTGACATCTTACTTCCTCCCATAGCCCACTGGCCAGATCCAGTCACCAATATCACCTAGATCTGAGGTGCAAATGCCATGGATAAAATCACTTTGATAATTTATGTATTACTTTGCTGTATCTGCCATGTCAAATTACCACAAGCTTAGTGGGTTCAAGCAACACAGATTCTAGAGATCAGAAGTCCAAAATGTGTCTCATGGGGCTACAGTCAAAGCATCAGCAAGGCTACATTCTTTATGCAGGCCCCAGGCGGAATCTGTTTCCTTGCCTTTTCCAGCTTTAAGGAGCTGCCTGCGTCCCATGGCTCATGGCCCCTTCCTCCATCTTCAAAGTCAGTAAAAATATCTTTGAGTGGCCTTCTTTCCACTCTGACTCTCTGGCCTTCTGTGTGTGAGTCCCCTTGGACTGCATCAGACCACCTGAATACTCCAACAGAACCTCCCCATCTCAACATCCTTAACTGCAGCTGGGATGGCCCTTTTACTGTGTGGGTCATACTCTCAGGTTCTGGGATCTGGACCTGAACATCTCTTAACATTCCTTAGCTGACCACAAGTAGGTCAAGGAAGTGGTAATATCAGCAGCTCATTTGTACATTAAATTTAGAGTTGTCACACACTGATTTTAATTAAACAGTAAACGAAGCTGCTGTTGATTTGATGATGATGATAATTGTATGTATAGGCAAGCATAATGGGAATTGTGTGTTACAAAGAACTTAATCATCAATCTTAGAAGGAGGGTCCAGCTTCCAGGAGCAGAAAGAGTGAGCTTCCAGTGAGTAGGCTGGTTGGACCATCGCCCAGAAAACGACTATAACACCTAGACAAAATATTTCAAAAGCAATCAGTAAAGGTGGAGACTCTACATTTAAAACATAAGAAAGCAATGGTGAAATTTATGAATTTGCACCTTTTTGTTGAAGAGCATCCCACAATCCCCTTATGGCTCAGGGTGGAACATCTGGAAAGTGAGGGTCAGATCCTGGAAGAGAGGGAGCCACTGAAGTGAACACCAAAATCTGCCATAAGCTCTGCCCAAATCACCGGTGGACTGCTAAATATACATGTGCAGGGAGATTTCCAGGGGACCCAAAAAAAACACAGGAGCTAATCCCAGAAAGAACTGAGTGTGAATTTCAGCCACTGCCAACTGTGGCAGAGACAGAGGTTAGAGTTTGAGTCCAGAGAAGTTCCCTGCCTCCGAGAACGAATTCAAAATGTTTCAGCAAAACAAACATACAGAAGCTCCACAGTGTGTTAGGGTTTTCAGACTACAATTTTAACAATCAATAGTCATGAAAAGAAACAAAAAATGTGACCCAAAATCAGGCCGAAAAAAACATCAATAGCGATGAAACCCAAGATGTCCCAGACACTGAAGTGAGTAGACAATAGCTTCACAGCAGCTATAATAAATATGTTTAAAAACTTGAAGGAAAATAAACTTACAGGAAATGAATGAATGGGGAAAACAAATAGAAACTGTAAAAGTAAAAAGTACAGTATCTTAGATGAGCTGTTAATAGCTGGGCTTCACAGCAAATTGGAGACAATAGGGAGAAAACAAGGTCAATGGGAGTAAAAAATAATACAGTCTAAAGAAGAGAGAGAAATGGGCTAAAATTAAATAAGTGTAGTCTTAACAAACTGTGAGCAAAGGCCAACAAGTCTAACATACACGTAAGTTCAGTCCAAGAGTGAGAAGGAGAATGGGACAGAAAATGAAATATTTAAAGAAATAAGGGCTAAAAATTTTTATATGTCCTGATATAAATAATCTAATAATTCAAAAAACTCAATAAAATCTGAGCAAAATAAAGAAGAAAACTACACTTATGCTCATCATGAATCTTGCTAAACTGTAAATTTGTTAGAATCCAAAGTTAAAGAGAAAATCTAGGTTTTTCACCTAAAGATAAGTAATACATTATACACAGTGGGGAAAATGACAGAAATGATGACTTTCTCATTAGAAATGATAGAAGCCAGAAGACAATGGTACTATATTTTGTAAGTGCTAAAAAAAAAAAATAATAATAATCTACACCCAGTGGAAAATATCCTTGAAAAATGATAATTTAAAGAAGAAAACATATCAAATAAAAATGAAAACTGAAATTTTTCTCCAACAGACCTGAGCTATAAAATGTACTAAAGGGAAGTTCTTCAGACCTGAAAGAAATAACACCAGATGGATGGTACATGGATCCACACAAAGCAAGAAAGAGCCCTGGATCCAGCAGATATTTCAGTAAATATGAAAGATCGTAAATACGTTTTCTTTTTCTCATAATTTATTTAAAAGACATATTACTCTTTAGAGCAAAAATTAAGAGAGTTCATTGAGAGTAATAATGTTTTTACATATACTATGTATTAATAACATAAATACAAAGGTGTCCTGGGGATCTCAATGACATAAGGCAAGATAAATAAATAGCACATGGAAAGAGAAAAGTCAAGAGCCTTTTTCACAGCTGCTCTGATTGCCTACGTAGAAAAAGAATTTTCAAAGCAACTACCAAGTTGATTAAAATCACAGATATGTGGTCACTATTTGAAAAAATGTTATTTCTCATTCTAACAACAAAAAAGGAAATAAAAATTTTTTAATTCATTTACTGCTGCTGCTGCTGCTAAGTCGCTTCAGTCGTGTCCGACTCTGTGCGACCCCATAGACAGGAGCCCAACAGGCTCCCCTGTCCCTGGGATTCTCCAGGCAAGAACACTGGAGTGGGTTGCCATTTCCTTCTCCATTGTGTGAAAGCGAAAAGTGAAAGTGAAGTCGCTCAGTCGCATCCGACTTCTAGCGACCCCATGGACTGCAGCCTACCAGGCTCCTCCATCCATGGGATTTTCTAGGCAAGAGTACTGGAGTGGGGTGCCATTGCCTTCTCCGTAATTCATTTACAGTAGACCTAAAATTGGAGAAGGAAATGGCAACCCACTCCAGTATTCTTGCCTGGAGAATCCCAGGGACAGAGGAGCCTGGTGGGCTGCCGTCTATGGGGTCGCACAGAGTCGGACACGACTGAAGCGACTTAGCAGCAGCAGCAGCAGCAGCAGACCTAAAATAAGAAAATGCTTAGATAGAAGTTTAACAAAAATGGGCAAGTTCTCTATATTTAAATAAAGTAATTTAACATTAATTTAAGTAGACATTGTTATTCTACTAATATTAATTCTAAGTTGACATGCTTATTTCATTTATATGTAGCGTGCATCATACGAAATGCCTGGCTGGATGAAGCACAAGATAGACTCAAGATCACTAGGAGAAATATCAATAACCTCAGATATGCAGATGACACCACCCTTATGGCAGAAAGTGAAGAGGAACTGAAGAGCCTCTTGATGAAAGTGAAAGAGGAGAGTGAAAAAGTTGGCTTAAAACTCAACATTCAAAAAACTAAGATCATGGCATCTGGCCCAATCACTTCATGGTAAATAGATGGGGAAACAGTGGAAACAGTGACAGACTTTATTTCCTTGGGCTCCAAAGTCACTGCAGATGGTGACTATAGCCTTGAAATTAAAAGACATTTGCTCCTTGGAGGAAAAGCTATGACCAACCTAGACAGTATATTAAAAAGCAAAGACATTACTTTGCCAACAGAGTCCATCTAGTTAAAGCTATTGTTTTTCCTGCAATCATGTACGCATGTAAGAGTTGGGCCATAAAGAAAGCTGAGCACTGAAGAGCTGATGCTTTTGAACTATAGTGTTGGGGAAGACTCTTGAGAGTCCTTTGGACTACAGGGAGATCAAACCAGTCAATCCTAAAGGAAATCAGTCCTGAATATTCATTGGAGGGACTGAGGCTGACGCTGAAGCTCCAATACTGTGGTCATCTGATGGGAAGAACTGACTCATTGGAAAAGACCATGATGATGGGAAAGATTGAAAAGAGGAGAAGGGGATGACAGAGAATGAGATGGTTGGACAGCATCACTGACGCCATGGACATGAGCTTGAGGAAGCTCCAGGAGTTGGTGAGGGACAGAGAAGCCTGGCGTGCTGCAGTCGATGGGGTTGCAAAGAGTTGGACACAACTGAGGGAGGGAACTGAGGTAGATATTGGTGAAAGATATATATTATAATTCAATAAAGCAAACTTTATTGGATTATAAAATGGGCTTCCCTTGTAGGTCAGTTGGTAAAGAATCTGCCTGCAATGCAGGAGACCTGGGCTAAATTCCCAGGTCAGGAAGATCCCCTGGAGAAGGAAATGGCAACCCACTCCAGCATTCTTGCCTGGAGAATCCCATGGACAGAGGAGCCTAGCAGGCTACAGTCCACGGGGTCTCAAGAGTCGGACACGACTTAGCAATCAAACCACCACCACCAGCACCACACCTGCAACCACCACAATAAAGCAAACACTTAAAATGCTTTTCTGAAATAGATAATTCAAATAACTTTAAGGTGGTGCACAAAACATATTTGATAAACCCAAAATATGGTAGAAAAGAAAAACAGCGGAGGAACAAAAATCAGATGACATCTCAATCTAAAAAAAAAAAAAAAAAAAACTGTAGTAATATGATAAACCTAAATTAAACCATATCAATGATCACATTAGATGTAAGTGGGCAACACATCAAATGGAATCAAAGGAAGATAGGAGTGGGTTGAACTCTGTTGCAAGTGTGTCGGACTTTTTTCAACCCCATAGACTGTAGTCCACCAGCATGTTCTGTCCATGGAATTCTCCAGGCAAGAATACTGGAGTGAGTTGCCAAGCCCTTCTCCAGGGGATATTCCTGACCCAGGGATTGAATAAACATCTCTACCTCTCCTGCATTGGCAGGTGAGTTCTTTACCGCTAGTGTCATTTGAGAAACCCAAAACTAAGTTTACAATTAATCAAAATTAACTTGCTTTGTGAAAACGAAGTCAATACAGAATGGCACGTGCTGAAATTACGTTATGTAGCATCAACATGACAAACAGTTTCATTAAATAGCATACTAAATAACACAGTAACTTACAAATCACAGACAAACATTCAGGACCTTTGAGTCTTTATGGTGGGTTTAGTCTATCATTTTACTGACAAAGTAGCATTAGGAGAGAGCTTAATTTCTCCCACTTCTATTTACAATGTTAAATCCAAGGTGGAATTTGAAATCGTGAGGGAGCAAGAGAGCGGGGCAGCCTCCAGAAAGCACTGGATCCAGGTCACCATGGTAACAAGAGGGTTCAGCCCTACCTTTCCCTCCCAGAGTCCTGACTTCCCACGAGATCAAAAGGCTAGTATCCATCATTGGAAAAGGATCCAGGCCCAGTAAAAGGCAGAAGTTCCATTAGAAAACTAATACATAATAGAATACATATGTTTTTTATTTTTTCAAAATAATAAATGCAGAAAAGACAAACTTTTAAGTTCTGGTAATATGCATCAGTATATTAGAGAAGAAGAAAAATTAACCAGTGTCTCTCTCTCTCTCTCTCTCTTTCTCTGACATTTTGAATTTCATTATTTTAAAAAGGGCAAAGCACCCAACCAAGGACTTCCCACCAGCAGGCTAACCTGTAGATCCTGAGCCTGGGGGTATCTCTGACAGGAGGCACTGGCAGAAGCCTTGGCAGAGCTGGATGAGGGCACCTGGGTAGGAAGGTCTGGCTGAGAGAAGCTGGAGGAGCCTTTAAAAGTCACTATTCCTGCAAATGGCAACCCACTCCAGTATTCTTGCATGGAGTATCCCATGGACAGAGGAGCCTGGCAGGCTACAGTCCATGGAGTCACAAGAGTCAGACATGACTTAGCAACTAATACCACCATTCCTGCAGAGAATAAAAATATTGCTTTTCCCAAGGAGCATCTGACAATGTTTTACTTCACTGATGCCAAGGCGAGCAGTCTAAGATCAAATGACTGACTTTAAGAGTCTAAAGGGTAACTATCAAGAAACAGTAGCTTCAGAAATAGCTTCAGCTCCCCAAAACTTGAATTCAGGGAAACTTGGATAATTATAAGGCTTCTCGTGATAGTAATAGTGATGCAGTAGCAAAAATGGAGAAGGCAATGGCAAGAGTCAGACACAACTGATCAACTTCACTTTCACTTTTCACTTGCATGAATTGGAGAAGGAAACGGCAACCCACTCCAGCATTCTTGCCTGGAGAATCCCAGGGACAGGGGAGCCTGGTGGGCTGCCGGCTGTGGGGTCGCACAGAGTCAGACACGACTGAAGTGACTTAGCAGCAGCAGCAGTAATAATAGCAGCAGCAGTAGTAACAGTAGTAGCAGCAACAGTAATATTAGTACCAGCAGTAGTAACAGTCATGGTAACAGTAACAATAATGGTAATGGTAGTACCAGTAGCAGCAGCAGCAGGTGGGCTGGCATCGCCTTCTAGTGGCTGTGGTTCGAGTTGCTCCACGCCCTACCTAGATGGTACCATCTGCGGGCCTCCTTCATTTCTGTCTTTGCCATCCCACTTTCCTCTTCACCCCAAATTTCCTAGGGGCCTCGGATATGCTTTCTCATAGGCAGGGATAATTCAGTTCATAAATGGAATCATAACAGCAGCAGCAGCAGCAACAATAATAATAAAAGGTATAATGGTAGTAGCGGCAGCAGCAGCAGCAGTAATGAGAGAAGGAGGAAGACAAGAGGGAAGAGGCAAAGGAGGAGCTGCAGCATAAAGCAGCACAAAATGCCACAGACACCCGCAGAGGAGACGCACAGGGCCTAGACTTGGGGCGCCTGCGGCGGACTTCCCAGGTGAGTAACGCTGAAGTTGATGCTGGAGGTGAGGAGGATCTGCCAGGCAGCCCAGGGGTGTTGGTGGAAGGGGTGGGGTGTGCCTGACTCATGCTAGAACCTGAGGGATGTCTGCGAGGGGCGGGGGTGTGCCTGACACATGCTAGAACCTAAGGAACGTCTGTGGGGCTGCTCAGAAACAGAGAGGGTGTTAGGAGCCTGAGATGGGGCTGGAAAGAGCGCAGGGCCTTTCTCAAGGGCAGCTGCTATGATGATGAGGGGTCTTGTAACTTATGGAGCCCTCGTTGGACATGAGGCTGTGCTTAGCACCTCATGTTATTAAGATTTTATTTAATCCTCCCCATGGTCACACAAGGAACATTTTCATACCTACATGTGTCGAGCCTTTGGAGAAACTTTCCCTGAGGCCGCAGCTTCCCTGGGCCTCTTCCTGGTGCACGGCCCTCTCAGTGCAGAGGGAAAACCAGTGTGGCAGAAGCCCTAAGCCAGCTGGTGATGCCCCACGGGTATCTACAGCCATGTGTGATTCCCTCCCTTGAGTAACTGCTGCTACTCAGCAGATCCCAGGAATACTGGGAACCATGATGAGGTTACAAAACATTGTGACTCCTGTCTTACTAGCAGTCTGTATCTCTGTCTCTGTCTCTCTCTCTCTAGCTTTAGTGAGGCACATGCCCTGTTGCAAAGGCCCATGTCACAAAGAACAGGGGGTGGCCTCTGGTCAACAGACAGCAACACGTTGACACCCTCAATCCAGCAGCCTCAATAAAGAGACTTCGAAACAGAGGTTCAGTGTGGCTCTTTCCCTAATCGAGACTTCAGACAAAACCACAGCCCTGGGCAGAGCCTTGCCTTCAGCCTCAGGGCAGAGTGTCAGCAGACGGTCCAGACTTCTGAGCCCAGAAAAGGAGACAAAATGTACACTGGTTTAAGCTAGGTCCTGGGGTGATTTGTTACATGGCAAGGATACCTGATAGCTACCTAATTCAGGTACCTTGAGATGTTATGTAAATTGGGATTTCATGAAGACAATAAAAGGGTTAAAAATTACTGAGCCCACACATCTGATGTAAAACACAGTTTAAACATAATCACGCTGGCCTTCAGCAGAGTTTTGATATCAATTTGCCGTTCCATCCCCAATAGGGAACTTCTTTAAAAAATGAGTCCAATGTGATTATGACATTGGTGTCTCTGAAGTCATCCTGGCCCTGCTGCTCTGATTCTGCGTAGTTGTCACCTCAGCTTTTCTCAACTTCATTTCCTGCATCTGGCCCTATTTCCAGAAAAAGAGTCTCGTGTTAAGAACTGAGTCTGCACTGGTGGAATTCCTAAGGAGGGCTTGCCTCTGCAGGAGAATGCCTGCCACCCCCATCTCCCTGCCCTGTGTGCAGCCGCAGCTCACACACTCCCAGAAACGCTCAGAACTTCACACGCTGGCCTCCGCCTCTCTGTGTCCTGAGCCGCCTGCAACACGCCAGCAGGTGCAGATGAGCGGGTGGGCTTCTACCGGCTCGCTGCTCAGCATACTGATTGGAATCTGGAACTTTTTAAAAAGAACTCCCTCTCTCTGCTCCATATCATGACAGCTCTCCAGCACTCTCTCAGATGTGTATTCCTTCCTACAAACACACAGATACACACACACGCACACACACATACGAGGCTTCTTAACCCAAAGCTAGGCTGGTATCTTAGTATTCAGCTAGAACCTCACAAAGAGACCACCAAGACCAGACATTTTTTCTTGAAATGTTAGAGAATAACATAAAAGTACGTACCTAAGAGTTAATTGGGTGATGTAGTCTATAAGTAATAAAAAAGATCATTTTATTTGGGAGAGAGAATCATATATTATTACCCTTGATACTGCTTAACTTTCTCGACACACATTTTACAAGCGAAAAGCATAGCTGTTATTGAATAAGACACAGTCTGGTTTTAAAGGGGAGAAACAAAGCAGGTATCCAGGGCTCTATCATCATCTGGAAAAGCTGGTCCCTGGACCACGTTACTGCCAAGACTGTATGATAATTTTAACAGTCACTTTGTGTTTCTGTGTAATATTAATCTCTCTTTTTAACTCTCTAGCATCTAACCCTGGGTGTCTAGATTTACAATACAAACACTCCCTAGATTTCCGATCAATAAAGGTTAATATATTTTTAATTTGAGGCAGGAAAAATAATAGCCAAGTGAATTTTCTGCAATTTTCAAAATTTATAACGGACACGTGCATGCTGTGTCTCCTTGGATGGATCTAGAAGTGTTACCCATGAAGCCTCATAACGTGGTGAACACCACTTACTATAATCAGCTGTAAAACTGCAGTAAACATGGCAAACATCTCCTGAGCACTCCTAGTTGTCAGGTACCTCTCTGAGGTGTTAGATATGTAAATGCTCTTAACAATGAGATTAAGGGTTATTACTCACATCCTTATTTTACAGAGGAGGAAATACAAGCAGAGAGAGGCTAAGTAATGTGCCCAGTGTCACACAGCTGATAATCTAGGGCTGTGATTTGAATCTAAGCAAAGTGGGATGGCAGTTGATGTGTTTAACCCCTACACTAGAATGCCCATTTGATCTGACTGAGCCTTTCAACTGTATTATTCATTTTAAAAAGAGAGAGTGAGGATACGAACAGGAATCACAAATAACCTAAGAGATGCACCTGGTTCTATCTCTTGGCTCAATCGCTGGATTCATGAGGGCACCCTTGTGAAAGGACCAGTGGCATTAAAGAAACCTAGGCATGAGGCTAAAATTATTGTGCTACCAGGCTGTAGAAGGATCATCATTTGAGACAAGTTGGGACAGAAAGAGAAGGAATAAAAAGGAACAGAGAATTACTAAAGGACCCACAGTAACTTCAATTACAGTCATGGCAGAAAATCCACATCCTTCACTCAGTAAATAATACGATCTAATAAAACCAAGTAAAACGTCTTATGAGAAATGGATCTGTCTGGCTTTGGCTTAATTCAGAAGAAGGTGCTTAGGGAAACTTATAATTGCAACCAGTAGATTCCACCAAGAAAAGTATTATTTTAATTGACCTGGCCAAAAGAAATTCAACTTAATAAGAAGTTGACAACTTTTTTTCCTGTGAGCTGTGAAATGAATACTTTTCATAGAGTTGTAACTGATATTTTTCTTGGTATCTCTCAAAATGTTCCCACCTGCTTTACCTTATTTTATGTCTCACCACTTCACAAAGCAAGAAAGATGAGATTCAGCTCTATCATCAATAAAATGTAAATAGCATTATGTTTCACAAAGCTGTTGTAAAACAACAACAGAGCGGTGTGAATGGAGTAGCTGAATTTACTTACCTGGGACCCATTAACTGTTCATTCAGCCATTCATTCATTCCCATATTACAGATAAAGCAACTAAGGCCTGAAGAGATTGAATAACCTGCCAAAGCTTTCATATGTATTTTTCAATCCATCTCTCATGTTCTCTCTCTATAGTGACCATTTGACCTGAAATTGCTATCTCACATTTGAGTGAAATAGATTGTATTCTCTCTCTGATGGCCTGTGGCAAAATTAAATGAATTAAATGTTCCCAGCACAAAACCTCTTTTCCAGAATAAAACCGATTGCACAAAGCATCGTTTTATTAGATGTATTTTGGGAAGCCTTGAAACGCAACTCCAATCCATAAGCAATTTGAGAATAATTTAAGTTAATCTCTATGGATATTTAAAGGAAATTACAATGTGTGATCCTGTCTACTTCTGCAAAGCTGTATTCGATTCTCTGACCCATACATGGCACAAGCTCCAAAAGATATTGCACTTTGTAGCTATTGGTTCCTTACAAAGTTTTACCCAGCACAGATGGTGTGATATAAAACTGTTAGGATCATTATTTATTTCAAAAGATTTTGGTTGAAAAACCAAAGAGCCAACACATTTCCATTTTAAGAATGTCCTAGGGCAAAGAGAATAACAACATTTAAGATCTCAATTTCAAACAAAACTTTTGATAAAGGACATGTTAGAAATAACGATAAACATGTCAGTTATTTAGACAATAAGATTTCCAAGTCTTTACACTATATGGCCCAGAGTCTTAGACATAAAATTAGCTGTTTCTATCCTATATCTTTTGACGCTTGTTAATATGCCTTTGTACATCAGCTCTGAACACAGCAAATATTAATTTGTATCCAGCTCTTGAATTTTAAAACACACGTGCTTTATCGATATATTTCTCTTATACCATCTGGAAAGAGTACTTACACAGTGGTTGAGGTTAGACTTAAAATCAGAAGTTTATTCTTTCATTTAAAAGCCTCTTTGGCTGAACGTTGCTGATGACAGCCCTGGCAGACTACAGCCTGAAGGTCAGATCTGGCCAGCTGCCTGTGTTTATACGGTCCTTGAACTAAAGATGGTTTTAAGTTTTTATGGGATAGTAAAAAAATAAATAAAAAGGAGAAAATGCAACAGAGACTGGATATGGCCCACAAAGTTTAAAATATTTACTATAAGGCCCTTTATAGAAAAAATTTGCCAACTCCAGGTCTACAAAATAAAAATCCAGATTCCTAGACTTGGCATCTAAGAGCCCTCCTGAGCCAGCTCAGAATATTGTTCTAGCTCCGTTTTCTGCCTCCTCCCCCATCTAAGCCATGTTCGAGTTACTAGTACTGCACAAGAGTTCCCCAAAATGCAGCCGCTTCCAACAACCACTTTGTTGTAACCAGGGATTGGAAGACGTAGGAGGATTGCTTCTGTCCAGTGATGCCTGGGGTCTCAGCTGGGGATGCTCAGGCCAGGGGAGGGGGTGGTGGGGAGGGGGTGTCTCCACAGCTGGGGGCTAGAAGCACCTGGAGGCGGCTTCTCACATTTACTCTGACAGCGGTGAACGCTGCTGTCTGCAGGGGGCTCGGTGCCCCCCTGACCAGAGCCCCACAAGCAGACTCCCCGCATGGCCTGAGCTTCCTCACAGCATGGCAGTCCCCCCAGAGGCAAACCTTGAACCCCATGCTGCAGGGCTCCAGAGGCAAGGGAGGGTACCAGAAAAAAGGAGGAGCCACACCACCTTATCTGATGCCCTTGCAAAGTTAGCAGGAGGAGCCCCACTGCCTCCAATGCTTACCAGCATGTGCGAAGGGTGAGGGCATGGAGGCTGCCTGTTAAGGGGAGCAGTGGGGGACCCACAGACAGGAGCAAGACCCCTTTGCTGAACATGTCACACCTTTCTTAACACAGGGCTACGCGCCCTTCTGTCTTCTATGCAAGTCACTGCCGTCTTCCCTTTCCCAGGTCACTCCTGGACGCTTGTCAGGACCCCCAGCCCACGTGTGTGAAGCATCTCCCCTGATGTCAGCCTGCAGAGAGCTCTCAGAGGAAGAGGAGAGAGGTAACAGCAATCTGAAGGAATGACGGTTTAAGGCAAGAGAAGTTCAACTGAAAGGTCAACAGTTCTGAACATTAGTTCTGCAGAAAATTCGCTCATCTGGAAAATGTATCGCGCTGGCCCTGCTTCGGTTCCCCTGCTTGGCTTCTGTGCTAAAACGCAGTCCACACCAAGTCCTCAGCGTCTGTGCCCTGGGTCACACCTGGTGGTGCTGCAGAGCTGGGACACAATTAAATGTCCTTTAATTGTGTCTTTTGTGGTTTGTATCTATTCCCTAAGCTCAGCTGGAAGACTCTTTAAAGGACCATATACTATTCAGGAAAGAATTTACCTGGCATTTGGGAGAACTAGTTATGTTCCCCATCCCTGGACACGTCATGTTCAAATTATGCATGCTTACCTCTTTAAGAACCAATGCTTTAAGAAAATTTAACCACATGTGATGAAAATCTTTCTGAAATATTTTACACAAGTGAACACTTTCTTTAAAAAAACATTTGAAGTATGCTTATTTCCCTCGACTCAAGGTCATCTTTGTGGAGCCCAGTGATTGCATTCTCAAACAGTGATTTCCTCAAGGGCTGGTGAGACCGAGCCGCTGGGAAGCGTGCAGCCCGTGGGCTCACAGGTGCTGCTTCCTGGTTCTTACGAGTTTGGGGAGCTCGCGATGGTACCCTGTCTGCTGGGCCATCGGAGGTCGTGGCCTGTGTTGCTTCATCCACTCCCCCCTTACTTCCAATTTGCTTCCAGCTGTTGTCGCCCAGGAAATCAAATAACCAGGCTCATTTGAGATTTAAAAGACTCTAAATCGAAGGTCAAAAGAGGCCAAAAGCACCTCTGCTGTGAGTTAAGCACGTACATTTTAGTGCCTGGATTTAACCCTGACTTTGATACTCAGTGGTCTGTGTGTTTTGATTATTTATCTAACAAACATTGACAAATCAGGCCATATCACAGGCAGTGGGGATAAAGAAGTGAAGAAAATAGACAACAACCCCTGACTTTAGAAATGGCTCATGCTCTAGTGAGGGGGGGGGGAACAGATCTAAATAAATTAACAAAATACAAGGCACTTTAGGTCATAAGTGCAATGGAGAGGAATAAAGCAGGAACGATGAATCAGGACCAGGAGCTGTGGAAACAGAGGCGGTAATGTCTGAGCAGAGACCCTAAGAAAGGAGGAATGAGAATGTCCCAGGTCGGGGGAGCCAGGCGACAGCATCTCGGGAGCCGTCAGCTGAAAGGGAGAGATCCAGAGTCCGAGAGAGGAGAGAGTATTTAAGAAACCGTCTAGAAGAAAAGGGAAGGAAGCACAGGGAGGAAAGCAGAACCTTTTTCCAGACAGCAGGGGGGACCCTCTTGAAGTCAGAAATCGGGATTTCAAAGGGCAAGCGGTCAGGCTGACCGCCACCTTCAGCTGCTTGGGCACAGGTAAGGAAGAGAGGAGCGTGGGAGAGAAAAGAGCCAACCTCAGAAAGAACAGACAGAGGCAGGCTCTTCAAGGAGGAGGCTGCAAGATGGGAAGAGAGTGAAGAAAACCTTCAGAGAAGAGCTGAAAGTATAAGAGGTTTTGCAAATAAAACCGTGCATTCCAGAGGGCCCAGAGGAGGGGCCCGGGAAGGTAAGGGTCAGAAAAGAAGCTCACGGTGCTGAGTGAAAAACAGCCCTTCTGCGGGCCCAGTGAGGAGCCCAAGACAGCAACCCAGAGTGTCAAACACAGCATGGTTCCCCAGGCTGGGCCACGCATCAGGGCTGCTCAGGCCATGGGCCTGCAAACCAGCCCTGAGCCCTGCGTCCCCAGAGTCCTGGCCATAGGGAGAGAGGGGACTCGGGGCCCATAGCTGGCATAGTCGCTTATAAACAGGGTAGTGACGCAGACGACCCTGGTGGCCCCCAGGTGGGTAGTGGCAGTTGGTGTGCAAGGATGTGGAGGGGCCATAGTGTGTGTGTGTGTGTGTGTGTGTGCTCAATCACTTCAGTCATATCAGACTCTTTGTCACCCTGTGGACTATAGCCCACCAGGCTCCTCTGTCCATGGGATTCTCCAGCAGAAACACTGGAGCAGGTTGCCATGCCCTCCTCCAGGGGATCTTCCTGACCCAGGGCTGAAGCCCACATCTCCTCCACTGTAAGCAGCTTCTCTACCACTGAGGCACCTGGGAAGCCCGGAGGGAGCTGTAGATATCGTGTTAAAGATCTGGCCGATATCTGGGGCTCGTGCTCAGCTCCCACTGATGGAGCCTTGAAAGCCGAAGTAGGGTTTGCTCTGAACCCAGGGGCTGCCCCTGAAGCGAGGGCTCCCTTCCACCGTCACGCTGTGTTTCTAAAGATGACGCCACATAGGCCTGACCTTGTTCCTCTTCCCTGACCCCAGGCTTCATGGGACATCCCTGCATGCCTTAGAGACTTAGCAACAAGTACTTTAAGACATGTGACATGTTTCCAGTCGCCTCCCTCCTGTTGCTGTTAGATCCTGGGGGAAGAGGTTACCAAGAGTCGAGCGGGGGCTGTTCAGGTATGAGCATCACCTTTGAGGTCCCAAGACCAAGGGCTGAGGATGGAATCTAGGAAGTGGATGGGCCATTGGCACCAAACGACCCCACTGCCCTGAGACCGGACTGGGGAACTGCAGAGATTAGGGCTGGAGCTTAGGCTCCAACACTGACCACGTGTGTGTCTTACCAACTAACTTCACTAATGACTCCAGTTGCTTCCTGGGGGAACCCTACAAATTAAATTTAAAAAGGAGACAGTGGCTCAAGTGTCCAAGTTGAAGATGGAGACTCTTGACATCACCGGAGTTGCCGCGGGCAGATGGGATAGTTCCTCCAGAGCAGGAAAGTTCCCCCATTACCACCACAGAGTCCCGGGTGGCCCATTAGGGAAGGATGCAGCCCCCCGCCCCTTCCCACACCCTCTCTAGGTGTTCCCCGTGGGGAGGGGCTCCACTAAACACCTGGCCTTCAGCTGGCGCCTGCTTGCTTCCTAAGTTCTTAGCAACTTTTCAGCTGCATGATCTGTATTTATTAGGTATTGATGCCACTCACCCATTTAGAGCCACTAATGAAAGCAATTTATGTAAGTAATGAAAACAGTTCATGTAACAAATGGCTAATTATATGACACTTGGAGAAGAATTAAATACTCAGAACATGAAATTCAAAAACGTGTGCCTTTGATATCTGATTTCCTACAAGATACAGAGACCTGAAGAGATTCTAAATCAGGTGGACTCGGCTGGAAACTGTCCGAAAGAGCTGAGAGCTATGCCACTTTCTCCCACCTGGTCCTGTGTCCCTGGGACTGGCATCCAGGATGCTAGAAAGAGCTCCCAGCTCTGGCTGGTCCTGACAACCACTGTCCATGTTTCTGCCATGGGCTCTCAGGGAGGGAGTAGAGATTCCCCAGTCCTCATTTGCGCTTACATCTGCTTTATAAGGTCATCTTAAGGATTACACGGGATCGCATCTGTAAGGTACCAATTGCCTGGTGCGTAGAAGGCAGGTGATCAGTTCCAGACCTCTCCTTGCCAGGATGTGAGCTGCAGAGAAAATAACACAGACACACACACGTGCACACAGACAGACACGCATGCACAGAGACACACACAGACACACATACCGACACACACACCAGCACACACATGCACATAAAGGAAAACTGGGATTCAGGTCAAATCACATGACGAGGATACATCAGCAGCAGGAGAGGAAAGGGAGCCTGCCCAGGACCGCCGCGGAGCGGTGGGTCAGCAGACATGCCCTGCGTCCTGCTCCTTTGTCCCCAAGCTCCCTGGGCACCACCTGGGATTCATGAGTTCTTGCTTTTCTCCTGCGGGGTTTAGGATAGGTCCTGCAGCTTGAGGGGTGGGTGAGAGCACAAAGTCAGCATCTCCACCGGGAAGGGCTCCCCACCCCCGGTCCCTCTAAAGGGATAGAGTGTGGGACTCCATGGTTGTCCCAAAATGCTCTCCAGAGGACCCAGCACAGGTTACGTTCCACCCAGTCCCCCAGCAGTGACCTGCTCACCCACCTGCTCGGCTGACTTTCTTTCCTCCCTGCTCCCAAATCCCCGCCCTGGGTAAACTAAAGGGGCCCTCATCCTGGAGGCAAGGTCTGCCTTGTGTGGCCTTCCTCATCCAGACCCGAGTCCTCGAGGCTGACTCCCAGCATCCTGTTGAGAAAGAAACAGCTCTCACAGTGAGAAGGAGCATCACTAAGGCCAGGGAGAGATGCCAGCCTCACCCTGCACAGGACGCCCCTTGGGATTTGCCCGCCAGGGTGGCAGCTGGGACTCAGTAAAGAGAGAAAAAATGCAGACATTTTGCTAAGAAGGAGGAGGAAGCAGAAGATCACAGCCGCCTCTTACCAGAAGAGCCCTGGGCCAGCCTGAGAGCCAGTGGGTCCAGGCGGGGCGATGACAGGACGCCACTTGGCAGCTGCAGAAAGTGGACTTGGCCTCCGTCACTTCCCCACAGATACGCGGGCCGCATAGGCTCCGCCAAGCCCAGGGCTTAACGCTCTCGCCAGACCTCGGTGGTCTTGTAATCCCTGCCAGGTTCCGTAACCGATAAGGCTGCTGCCGGTCTTTGCAGAGGGGATTACAGACCCCGCCCGTGTAGGCCGCTGGACCAGAGTGCACTGAAGTCAACAGATGTGCCGCCTGTTCTGTAAATCTTCACACATCCACAAGGGAAAGAAGTCCTGGCACTTTGGACCTTTTTCTCGTGGAATCAGACCCGTGGTCCCTGGAGAGTGCATCTGTGACACCATCATCCAATTCCCCTGCACCCTTTGAACATGAGTAGGGTCAGTGCTGTAGCCTGAAAGTGTCCCCTAAAACTCAGAGTGGAAACCTGTCCCCCAACATGGTGGTACCCGGAGATGGGGCCTTTGGGGGATGAGCCTCAGGATGAGACTAGTGTCCTTACAGAAGGGACCTCCAAGAGCCCTCCATCCAGGTGAGGACCCAGGAGAAGATTGCATCTATGACCCAGGAAACTTTCGTCAAACGCTGACTCTGCCTGATCTTGGACTTCCAGCCTCTAGAACTGTGGGAAATAAATATCTATTGTTGGTGGTGTTGCTACAGCAGCCTGAGCTAAGACAGTAAATGTATACTTCATACAGTTAGCCAGGATTTAAAGCTAGATGTAAACCAGGTTTAATGCAAATTAGCTCCTGAAAACAACTACTGCTTATAGTGTCTATTATTTTCCAGGAATTGTACCTCATGGTTCCCTGACTTATGGAGTGAGACCAGAGGGTGGTGACTGTTAGGATGCTTCATGCAGCTGTATCATAAAACTGGCCCAAGCATGTGGTCAGAGATAGGCCAGTCCCAGCCCAGACACGGGGCATTCCAGCCCATTCTCTCTGCACCAGCTCAGCTGTGTGTCCCGGGCATCAGCTCTGTCTTTAAGCCGCCGAAGTTCTGGATGTTGCTTCCATAAACAGCAGAGGAAGAAGAAGCCACTTTCCTGTCGAAAAAGAGCCTGGAATATTTCCCCAGAGCCCTCAGCAGACGTCCTTTCCCTGAGGGTCAGGACTGGAACCTGCCTGCTTGGAGTCCTGTGGTCACAGAAATTCCTGTCGTGATGAGTTCAGTCCTTCAGTCCCTGAATCAGTCTCGCCACACAGGGCTTGGGGTCACCACAATTGGCTTAGACAAGGAGTCACCACCCTGGGAACTCGGGTCAGTCTGCAAACTGTTTGCCCACTGGACGATGGACAAGCCCAGGGATCAGGCGGTAGACACGCGTCCGACACCAGGGCAGTGACAGCAGGCCAAGAGGCCAAGCTGAGCCCGTCTTCTGCCCTCCACACGGCGCCGGCCCTGGGAGTGTGGCGCAGGGGGGCTGCAGGGCAAACCTGGCAGCAGCAGTAACAGCACCCTGACAATGGCTCCGGTACATCCACACGATTATAGTGAGCTGACTGGAGGAGGCAGAAGGCCTCCAGTTTTTCAGCAAACCGCTTTCCCGTTCGTTAGCAAGCCCAGGCAGGGCAGGCTTAAATAAAAGGCCTGCTGGTCCGTAAAACACGTTTATCACCAACATTGTCCCTTGGATGCCCGGACGGGGAAGGTGCGGTGATCCTCCCCCGACAGGGCAGATCCGCCTACAGGATGCAGGTCTAAAAACAGATGGGCCGGGCTGACCAGGCGCCTCCGCCCGAGGATTTTCACCCTCTGGGGGACTGAGGGTGGGCGGCCAGCGGGCAGCTCTTTCGTCTTGCTCTTTGGTCGCTTCTCTTCTGTATTTTCCTTCTGCAGGTCACTCAGTTGGTAGAGATCCAACCAGTCCATCCTAAAGGAGATCAGCTCTGAATATTCATTGTTAGGACTGATGCTGAAGCTGAAGCTCCAATACGTTGGCCACCTGATGTGAAGAGCCAACTCATTGGGAAAAAAAAACCTTGATTCTGGGAAAGATTGAGAGCAAGGGGAGAAGAGGGCAGCAGAGGATGAGATGGTTAGATGGCATCACCGACTCAGTGAACATGAGTTTCAGCAAACTCCAGGAGATGGTGATGGACAGGGAAGCCTGGCGTGCTGCAGTCCATGGGGTCTCCAAGAGTCAGACACAACTGAGTGACTGAACAACAACAACAGCTTCTGGAGACACTCATCCCACAAAAGCGTGTAGTTGTTAAACTGGGTTTGTGTCTAAAGGGATTTCAAAATCCTCCAATCTACTTCTACTTTGGGGAGCAATGCTTTGATTTGTTAACAAAGATCTTACAAAGAAAGATGAAGAGCTATAGCTGTGCAGGGTCAGCCTTGGGGGTTTTCCTGTGGCCACATCTAGGTCCGGTGTCCAAGGATGGTCAGAATCTCTCTGGACACTCTAGAAATACACGTGAACAGGCTCCACTGCAAACTACCCTATTAAGATCTCTGTGAATTGGATTCGGGAACCGCTGTATTTTAAAGTTGCCCGTGAGACTCTGACTGCCCCCAAGGGCTAAGGACCAGCGGATAGCACTGCTATACCCAGCCCAGTCCCTGCATTCGGTCCTCATCTGACATCAGCTCCTGCTCTCACATTTCCTCGCACTTCCTCCTCACCTTTCTCCCGCCAGATACTCCTTGTGCACACAGCATTCCCACTTTTGTCTCTGTTATCAGTTCAGCTGGGTCGCCAAAAGAGATATATTGAAGTCCTAACCCCAAGAACTTAGGACACGACCATTTTTAGAAATAAGGTAGTTGCAGATGTAATTAGTTAATTTAAGATGAAGTGAAGTGGCTCAGTTGTGTCCGACTCTTTCTGACCCCATAGACTGTAGCATACCAGGCTCCTCAGTCCATGGGATTTTCCAGGCAACAGTACTGGAGTGGATTGCCATTTCCTTCTCCAGGGGATCTTCCCAACCCAGGGCTCGAACCCAGGTCTCCCGCATTGTAGACAGATGCTTTACCATCTGAGCCACCAGGGAAGTTTAAGTCTTGGGCTTTCCTGGTGGCTCAAGGGTAACAAATCTGCCGGCCAATGAGGAGATACTGGTTCAATCCCTAGGTCAGGAGATTCCCTGGAAAAGGAAATGTCAACCCACTCCAGTATTCTTGCACGTGCAATCCCATGGACAGAAGAACCTGGCAGGGTACAGTCCATGAGGCCACAAACAGTCAGACATGACTTAGTGAACAAACAACAGCAACATCAGTCAGTTCAGTCACTCAGTCGTGTCCAACCCTTTGCCACCCCATGGACTGCAGCACCCCAGGCCTCCCTGTCCATCACCAACTCTTGGAGCTTGCTCAAACTTATGTCCTTTGAGTTGGTGATGCATCCAACCATCTCATCCTCTGTCGTCCCAATCTCTTCCCACCTTCAATCTTTTCCAGCATCAGAGTTTTTCTAATGAGCTAACTCTTCGCATCGGGTGGCCAAAGTATTGGAGTTTCATCTTCAGCATCATTCCTTCCAATGAACACCCAGGACTGATCTCCTTTAGGGTGGACTGGTTGGATCTCCTTGCAGTCCAAGAGACTCTCAAGAGTCTTCTCCAACACCACAGTTCAAAAGCACCAATTCTTTGGCATTCAGCTTTCTTTATAGTCTAACTCTCACATCCATACATGACCAATGGAAAAACCATAGCCTTGACTAGACGGACCTTTATTGGCAAAGTAATGTCTCTGTTTTTTAATATGCTGTCTAGGTTGGTCATAACTTTTCTTCCAAGGAGCAAGTACCTTTTAATTTCACAGATACAGTCACTATCTGCAGTGATTTTGGAGCCCCCAAAATTCTGCCACTGTTTCCACTGTTTCCCCATCTATTTCCCATGAAGTGATGGGACCGGATGCCATAACCTTCGTTTTCTGAATGTTGAGCTTTAAGCCAACTTTTTCACTCTCCTATTTCACTCTCAACAAGAGGCTTTTTAGTTCTTCTTCACTTTCTCCCATAAGGGTGGTGTCATTTGCATATCTGAGATTATTGCTATTTCTCCCAGCAATCTTGATTCCAGCTTGTACTTCATCCAGTCCAGCGTTTCTAATAATGTACTCTGCATATAAGTTAAATAAACAGGGTGACAATATACAGCCTTGACGTACTCCTTCCCCGATTTGGAACCAGTCTGTTATTCCATGTCCAGTTCTAACTGTTGCTTCCTGACCTGCATACAGATTTCTCAAGAAGCAGGTCAGGTGGTCTGATTTTCCCATCTCTTGAAGAATTTTCCACAGTTTGTTGTGATCCACACAATCAAAGGCTTTGGCGTAGTCAATAAAGCAGAAGTAGATGTTTTTTTGGAACTCTCTTGGGTTTTCAATGATCTAGTGGATGTTAGCAATTTGATCTCTGGTTCCTCTGCCTTTTCTAAAACCAGCTTGAACATCTGGAAGTTCACAGTTCACATATTGCTGAAGCCTGGCTTGGAGAATTTTGAGCATTACTTTACTTGCATGTGAGATGAGTGCAATTGTGCAGTAATTTGAGCATTCTTTGGCATTTCCTTTCTTAGAGATTGGAATGAAAACTGACCTTTTCCAGTCCTGTGGCCTCTGCTGAGTTTTCCAAATTTCCTGGCATATTGAGGGCAGCACTTTCACAGCATCATCTTTTAAGATTTGAAATAGCTCAACTGGAATTCCATCACCTCCACTAGCTTTGTTTGTAGTGATGAAGGCCCACTTGACTTCACATTTCAGGATGTCTGGCTCCAGGTGAGTGATCACACCATTGTGATTATCTGAGTCGTGAAGATCTTTTTTTATATAATTTTTCTGTGTATTCTTGCCACCTTTTCTTAATATCTTCTGCTTCTGTTAAGTCTATACAATTTCTGTCCTTTATCGAGTCCATCTTTGCATAAAATGTTCCCTTGGTATCTCTAATTTTCTTGAAGAGATCTCTAGTCTTTCCCATTCTATTGTTTTCCTCTATTTCTTTGCATTGATCACTGAGGAAGGCTTTCTTATCCCTCCTTGCTATTCTTTGGAACTCTGCATTCAAATGGGTATCTTTCCTTTTCTCCTTTGCTTTTCACTTCTCTTCTTTTCACAGCTATTTGTAAGGCCTCCTCAGACAGCCATTTTGCTTTTTTGCATTTATTTTTCTTGGGGTTGGCCTTGATCCCTGTCTCCTGTACAATGTACAATGTCACGAACCTCCATCCATAGTTTTTCAGGCACTCTGTCTATCAGCTCTAGTCTCATAAATCTATTTCTCACTTCCACTGTATAATCATAAGGAATTTTGTTTAGGTCATACCTGAATGGTCTGGTGATTTTCCCTACTTTCTTCAATTTAAGTCTGAATTTGGCCATAAGGAGTTCATTATCTGAGTCACAGTCAGCTCCCAGCTGTTTTTGCTGACTGTATAGAGCTTCTCCATCTTTGGCTGCCAAGAATATAATCAATCTGATTTTGGTGTTGACCGTCTGGTGATGTCCATGTGTAGAATCTTTTCTTGAGTTGTTGGAAGAGGGTCTTTGCTAGGACCAGTGCTTTCTCTTGACTAAACTCTATTAGCCTTTGCCCTGCTTCATTCTGTATTCCAAGGCCAAATTTGCCTATTACTCCAGGTGTTTCTTGACTTCCTACTTTTGCATTCCTGTCCCTTATACTGAAAATGACATCTTTTTTTGGTATTAGTTCTAAAAGGTCTTGTAGGTCTTCATAGAACCATTCAACTTCAGCTTATTCAGCATTACTGGTCAGGGCATAGACTTGGAATACTGTGATATTGAATGGTTTGCCTTGGAAACGAACAGAGACCATTCTGCTGTTTTTGAGATTCATCCAAGTACTGCATTTTGGACTCTTTTGTTGACTATGATGGCTACTCCATTCCCCCTAAGGGATTCTTGCCCATAGTAGCAGATATAATGGTCATCTGAATTAAATTCACCCATTCCAGTCCATTTTAGTTTGCTGATTCTTAAAATGTCAACATTCACTCTTGCCATCTCTTGCTTGACCACTTCCAATTTGACAGAGAATGCATGCATACTAAATGCCAATGAAAAGGCATTAGTTGTCAGACAGTGTAAAAATGTAAGTACCCACAGTGTCTCGCTGTCAGTGATATGTGTGAAAGATAAAGACACAGATTGAACGTAAAAACTTAGAATAAACATACAATACAAACCGTGTACATAACAAAGCTCACAGAAGTACATTAATATAAGACAGAGTAGACTTCTAGGCAGAGACAAAGAAAGAAAATCAATAAGGAATAAAGGGTTAATTCTCCAGGGAGACAAATGTTCCCAAACAAGAACTTATCTAATAGCAGTGTTGCAAAAATGCCTGAAGCAAAATATGTCTGAACTCAACAAGGAAATAGAAAAATCATAGTTGATTTTTACATGCTTCTGTGTTATAAGATATCAAGAACTGAGAGAACTGGTCTGTAATCATAGAAGTCAGGATACAGTTGTCTATGGGGTGGTAATAGATTGGAAGGGGCAAGTGAGAACTTTCTGAGGTGGGAGAAATCTCCTGAAATTGTGTCTGATTGCATGAATATCAATGCATACTTGTCAGAAATCATCAAAGTATACATTCAACTATTATAAAATAAAAGAACAGAAGTAGTTATGTATAAAGTGTGACTGTGTGTTAATCTGCTAGAGCTACTGTAACAGAGACCATGGACTGAACAAGTATCTGAGATTTGTCCTCTCGCAGAGGCTGGAAGCCCACAATCACTGTGTGGGCCGGGTTGGTTTCTCCTGAGGGTGGTTTCCTCTCTGACTTGCTCACGACTCTCTTCTCCCTGGGACCTCACGGAGCCTCCCTCTGTGCATGTTCTTGTCCTCATCTCCTTTTCCTAAAAGGACACTAGTCATAGATTAGGACTCACATTAATGACTCTATTTTACCTTAATTATCTCTGAAGATTCTATTTCCAAATACAACCACATTCTAAGGTCCTGGGTATTATGACTTAAGCATGTGAATTTGGTGGAACAGAGTTCAACTATAACATAGAGTACTTAACCCATAATCCGGGGACAACTCAGAAAAGGAGGACTTTGTAATAATCCAACTAAACTCTCCAAAATTCCTATGGTTCATGACTTAAAAGAAAGCACTTAAGTTAAGCAGAAATTGGGAAAATAATCTACTAAAGTGTACCCAAATATGTATATTTTCCCTTCTTTTTTTTTTTTTTTTTTTTTTTTGGTTTTGTTTGGTGATAATTTGGGAAGATGCAGGAATTTTCCAAATACCACAATTTTTCTTATCCTGGTGATGAGCTTTGCAGATGAAGGTGTAAGGACTGTGGGGACTTCTGGGAGGATGTGGAAACTGACAAATTAGAGAATGCCAGCCGGGGCGCAGGGGGACGACCTGGACAGGAGTCCTCTCGAATGATGGCTGTGTGGTCTTCCCAGTGTCGTGACTTTCCTTAATTACCAAACTCATTTAAATGGCGGGTATCAACTTCTCTCCTTGGATTTGCAATCTTCCTCTGGAAGTTCTCCATGTAGATTGGAGAGAATGGTCTTGGCAAAGGAAAGCCATTTTACTGACAAAGATAAGCAAGTACAATGTGAGATCCAATCACGTTTCCAGTCTTCACAATGCTTTCCAGCTACTGCCTAGAAGACAGGTGAACAACACTTTTCTCTGTTAACAGAATGAAAATCACGCAGACTATTCAGAAGGTAATATTGGATGGAGTGTAGATGCCGGCGAGGATTCTTTTTTACCATCTATCAACATTCACAGCACAAGCTCCTCAGCGGGAACCCCAGGCTGTAAATATCCAAGACTGCAGTGCTGAAATGGCAAATTCTGTGACCAAATGCAGGCAGGCTAACCCTGCTGTAACTATTGCAGACACAGTTCATGATTCCAAGTCAGTAAACAGGTTTGTATAAAAACACATCATTTATTTAAATCAAGAGGGACATCACCTTAAAAATGTATCATTTAAGACAGGAGTTCCCAACCTCTGGGGTCTGACTCTTGATGATCTGAGGTGGAGCTGATATAATAATGATAGAAATAAAGTGCACGATAAATGCAATGTGCTTAAATCATCCCGAAACCATCCTCCCCACCTGACTCCATCAACAAAGTGTCTTCCAGAAAACTGGTCCCTGATGCCAAAAAGATTGGCGACCGCTGCTTTAAGAAATCCTCCAACTGGAAATTCCCTGGTTGGGCAGTGGTGAGGACTTTGCACTTTTTCTGCCAACGGCCCGGGTGCCATTCCTGGTTGGGGAACGAAGATCCTGCAGGCCAAGTGGCATGGCAAAAAAAAAAAAAAAAAAACAGAAATCCTCTGACTGATAGTATTTCACAAAACTGTGCTGCCCTGGATTCGGCTTTCCCCTCTCATCCTCACGATCAGCGGCGTCATGAAAACCACCCTGTACAGTGTGAGTCTCACTTGCTGCAAGGGTTGGGGGTCAGGAAAGACTCACGATGACAGATGAGGTGAGCTGCATTTAGAAAATCTAATGAAACTGGGGCTCAGTCATTAACCTTCGAAGAAGAAACGCTGGGCTGGGTTCTTTCAGAATTAGTGAGGCCAATATTTCACCATGACACACATTAGTAATGAATAATTAAATGTTTAATATAATGTTACTTCAGTGAAAAATGATAATTTTGCAACGGATGGACCTTAAACCTATTCTATATTATTACATGGCATTAAAATGAAGGGGTGGTCGTACTAATGAAATAAATGCATTTCTGATGACTGTGCTGAGGCAGTTCTGACGTTGAAAATCTTTTCAGAACCCCACAGTGACCCTGCTGAAAGAATTTCGTAAAAAATTTAAGAGTGAAATTTCAACGTGGAAAAAGCTCACGTCTCACACCAGCTTGCCTGAGGTCAAACAGTGTTTTTTTGATAATGCTAAGTTAATGTCACAGACATAAATCATTCCACAAATGCAGATGTTACCATATCCTAACATGAAATTTCTGCTTTCCTTCAAATCCTGTTTTTATTACATGCCAGAGTTATTTAAAACAATTTAACAAATGCATCCATGCCTAACTCGCTATAAAGAATGTTTATTGCGAGAGGTTTTTTTCTCCTCTTGGTAAGTAGAGCCGTTCCTCCAAGGGGTTCCTCTATCACAGCTGTTCCAGAACAAGGTAGCCTGTGGACACGTCTGTCGTTGGAAGCCACGCTCTTGCCAAGAATTATCGCTACGATCAGGAGGGAAAGATGATATTTCAGAGATCATTTATTTCTTCCCAGTAACATTTTCCTTAGTAAGGGGAAGAGTAATTTCTTTAATATGCAGTAAGTGCTAATTAGAATCTGCATTTTTATTCATTCCTTCTCATTTTGTTGAGAAGGGCAAAAGTTCTGGAGAAAGATTTAATTAGGGCAACATTTAGAATAAAGAAATGAAAAGTTAGCCATAAGGAATCACACCAGAGATTTCTCACTGAGGTAAATAAGCGTGTGTTATTGTTTTCTTGGTGCTTGAGGACCTGGGACTCCTCATCCAGGGGAACTGAGTCCTAAGCCTTTTACCTGAGAAGCAGACAACTTGTTAATTGAACCTTCATGGGGCTCAGGCTTCAGTGCCTTCAAAGCACAAACTGGGATAAGCAAGTAGACAGTGAGGCGACCACACCTGCTTGGATGGCCCCTGGGGGAGGGCTGGCTGGATGGCCCAGATGCAGGCAGAGAGACCTGCATCAGAGGACTGAGGACCAACATAGACAGCTTTGCTCCTTTCTGTACGTGACGCTCCACACGACCAGGTCTTGGCTACGTGGCTGGCCTCTGCTCTGGAGGGCACCTGCCGTGCTTCCTCATTCTCCCTGCTGGCACATGGGCCGCTCTTACACCCTCAGGATCTGGCTGCTGCGTTCGTTTGCTGGGAGTGCCCTCCCTCTGCCTGCGGGGATCAGCGCTTGCTTCCCAGCCTTCTGCAAGACTCCCATCACCCGCCACCCCTCCCTCCACTGTGTTCCAGCAGCACGGCCTGCACTTCTCCGTGGCGCTCACTCACCACGCTGGAGTCCGCGGCTGTCTCCACCTACTCACCTCCCCTCCTGGGCAGTGAGCTCCCCTCCATCCTGTGACTCCTTCAGACAAACGCCACCTGCGGCCAAGCGAGATCCTGCTGACCCCAGTAGAAAGGAAACCCCAAATCGATTCCCAAATTCTTATTAGAAGCCACAAAAAGCAGCAGCAAAGACAACGGTCTGGAAAGCAGGTCGGTTGGGTTCTGGTTCTAGGTGCACACGGATCAACCCCTTTCAACCTGGGCAAATCCACGTAAGCTTTGTGAGTCCTGGCCCCTCAGTCACTGAAACAATTCCACTTATCCTGCCACCTCTTGAAAGAATGAGATTCAAGTGAGATTATGCATGGGAGAGATGTTTGAGAAACGTCAGCCGGCGCTCTCACGGATAAAGATGACGATGGCTACCTTGCCTGAAAGAACATAGATAGCCTGTGGGTGCTTCCCTGCGACAAGGGGAGGCATGATTCCCCCAGGAAACTAGGGAGATAGAAATGATCAAATGCACAGAGAGGAGAAAGCAGAACAAACTCAGATGGATTCTCTCGGGTAAGGAGAAGACATGGAACGCACTTCACACTGATACTCACATTCCTCTCTCCAAGGGCCCCCCAAATAATTTGTAGCATCTTTCTCGCACATCCTCTACCTGTTAGAGCAGAGAGCTTGCTCTGCCTTCATTTGCTCCATGCACAGCAAGCAGCGAGGCATTCTGAGCTGGACTTCTTGTTTGCTTACTTTCTGAATTTTAAAGAGGCTACCGTAAATGTCCAGGACAGCATGTTTTAAAGCACTGAAACCAAATATAAAATATTTACTCCCAGCCAGTAAATGTTGGAGCCACTGGAGAAAACAGTCTGCTTTTAGGAACCAGACTGTGTTAGCCACCTGGTTTCAGTGAGTGATTTTTATTTACACCCACGAATAAAAACAAAGAGTAGCTCTCTGCATCTTGCTCATCAACTAGCAGCTCTGGTCGTAACAGCCACATTAATATTCTAGACTTTATTTAGATTTCTCTGAAAGGGGGCCTGAACTAAGGTATCACATATGCTGCCACGGGACATAAGGCCTTAGTGGTACCAGCAAGGCCCTTTACCCATGAAGCTCTGCAGCGAGTGGAATTTTATAATTTCCGGCATCTCTCAGCCGTTCACCTGGATTCATGATTCCACTCTGTCCTCCTGGACCACAGAGAGATAAATGCGGCCTTCCATTCACTTCCACTTGTGTATCTGCTTCTGTTGTTGTTCAGTTGCTCAGTAGTGTCCAACTGCAACTCCATGAACTGCAGCACGCCAGGCTTCCCTGTCCTTCACCATCTCCCAGAGTTTGCTCAAACTCATGTCCATTGAGCTAGTGATGCCATCCAACCATCTAACCCTCTGTTGTCCCCTTCTCCTTTTGCCTTCAATCTTTCCCAGCATCAGGGTCTTTTCCAGTGAGTCAGTTGTTCACATTAGGTGGCCAAAGTATTGGAGTTTCAGCTTCAGCATCAGTCCTTCCATTGAATATTCAGGACTGATTTCCTGTAAGATTGATTGGTTGGATCTCCTTGTTATCTAAAGGACTCTGAAGAATCTTCTCCAATACCATAGTTCAAAAGCATCAATTCTTTGGCACTTAGCCAACTTTATGGTCCAACTCTCACATCTGCACATGACTACTGGAAAAACCATAGCTTTGATTATATGGACCTTTGCCGGCAAAATGATGTCTATGCTTTTTAATACACAGTCTTGGTTTGCCATAGATTTTCTTCCAAGGAGTAAGTGTCTTTTAGTTTCATGACTGCAGTCACCCTCCACATCAGTTTTGGAGCTCAAGAAAATCTACTTAGTTGATATGAAATAGACAGCATTTACTGTGCAATTAATACTTGGAATGATTCTTGATATCTTCAAAGATGTTTGCAAACATTGTACAATGATGTCAACTCCGTGCCATTTCATAAGAACCAAGCTAGCACATTGGAGGCCCGCAGGTAACCAAAAAATTGTATCTCTCCTGGAAAACCTTTCTAAACCATCACAAAGCCCATCAGAAGGGTTAGATGTTCATACATTTACTTCTCACAGAGCTGGAGAGTGAAAGTCGGAGATCGAGGTGCTGGCAGACTCGGCTCCTGAGGAGGGCTCTCTTCTTGGCTTACAGATTGTAGCTTCTCATGGCGCCTTCACATGCAGAGAGAGCTCTCTGCCATCTCTTCCTACAAGGACACAGGAATCCCATCCTGGGGGCCCCACCCTCATAACTAAACTTCATTACTTCCCAACCTCCTTACTAAACCTCTTTACTTCTAAAGCTCATTACTTTCCAAAAGCCCCACCTCCTAACTTCGCCACATGGGGGCTACAGTTTCAACACACTAATCTGGGGGCAATGCACCATGTCCATAGTACCACATCTGTGAAATGGAACCAAATTATGCTTTGCAAAAACACTTCACAGAGCTTCTTGTGCTACGTGAAAAAATTAAGTGTAAAGCACTAAGCCCAGTGCAAGCATATAGAAAAGTCCAAAATGTTGGCTATGTTATTATCAATTTTTAAAAGTTATTTGTTTTTAATTGGAACCTAATTGCCTTACAGTACTGTGTTGGCTTCTGCCGCATATCAACATGAATGAGCCATAGGTGTTCATATGTCCCCTCCTTCATGAACCTCCCTCTCACCTGCCGCCCCACCCTCCCCTCTAGGTTATCACGCAGCATCAATTTAAGGCTCCCTGCATTATACAGTAAATGGCCACTGGGTATCTAATATTACATATGATAGTGGATATGTATCAATGCTACTCTCTCAGTTTGTCCAAAACACGTTGGCTATGTTATTATCAATTTTTCCTTAAGCCTAAAGTTGGATTTGAAACTAATTTTGCATAAATGTTTTTCCTGGAAACTAAGACTTTTCATTCCATGCACCTGAGCCCAGGGCAGCGCTGCTACCAGTTTATGTTAACTTAGCTCAAGTGAGAAAAATTCGGCAAGATTTTTAAAAAACTGAAAATAAGCTCTATTCTTTATTTCAAATGAAGTGAAAAAAAGAAGTCTGCCTTCTGTTTTTTGTTGCTCTGTCTTAAAATTCTACTCACTTTTCTTCTTTTAAAATGTCAGAGGCATCATTCAAATAGCAGAGTAGAAACTGCTTCTAGAAGATATGGAGCTGAGGGATGTGCTGATATGTTGGGACCCTGGGGCTGAGTCCAGCCTGGAAATCAGTGGTCAGCCAGCTTCCCCTTGAGCTGGCCAGTCATCCAATCTACAGTCAAGGGCAGTCTCCCCTGAACTTGGATGCATTTTCCCCTTTGTATTATGTTTGTAGGGAATGACCTCCATCCTAATCCAGTCCAGGCTCCTCTGTCCATGGGACTGCCCAGACAAGAATACTGGACTGGGTTGCCTTTCCCTTCTCCAGGGGATCTTCCTGACCTGGGGATCAAACCTGCGTCTCCTGCATTGCAGGCAGATTCTTTACCATCTAAGCCACCAGGGTAGCCCCAATCCATTCCAGAAACAGATAACAGATTTTAAAATAATGTGTTAGAAACAGCCAGTATCAATGACTTCCTAAAACCCAGATGATCAGAGAAGCCTCTGGTGAAATAGATGTGACATATTTTGTTCAACCAGTTGAAAATCATTTCTGCAAGAAGTATGTCTTAATTTGAAGAGTACACATTAAGAATAAACTAGAGATTTCCCTGCTGGTCCAGTGGTTAAGATTCTGCATTCCACAGCAGGGGAACAATGTCGCTTCAGTCCCTGGTGGGGAACTAAGATCCCACACATCATGCAGTGTGGACAAAAAGTAAAAACAAAAAATAAACTAGCAGTCACAGATCCCCAAAAGCAGTACATTGTCTACACGTATATTTAAAAAAAAAACAAAACTAAAAACCTTTGTGTCCCCTAACCTGCTCTTGAGCTGATGGTTTCGTGTCTTTGAGGGTGAGCTAGGGTGGTGGCCCGTGTCAATGGCTAAAGTCATATAGTGACAGTGAGGGAGATGTCATTCATGTGCTTTCCCCTCACTGACTCCCAAGACTTTCACCTCATCCCGCTCTCATGTAAGCAAGCCTGCCACAGGCTTCCATGGCCTGAGGAGCCCCTGACCTCTGAGAACGAGCTCGGGGCTCAGCGGCACTGGTGGGGCGGGGCGGGGGCCATGTACGCAGGAGAGGCTCTTCTGCTCTTTGGGGTCCCAGGTCTGTTTCATTTCCTCTGAACTAAACAGACGTGGCTGCCTTTGCCCAGTCCCTTCCAAGCCTGGACTCTCTAGGGATGAATCGATACCTTAAGGTGTAGCCATGACAACAGGAAGGATCGGCTCGCCTAAGCACGAATTGCATTGACTTTTTTTTTTAATTCAGTCCAAGATGAGACCAGGCGTAAGTGTCAGAGTAAGTCCTTTCTTGGCAACCAGGGCTGCTGCACCTCTTAAGTCAACGTGAAGACATTAGTGTTGGGTAAAAGCGCAGCCTCCTGGAGATAAACCACAGCTGTAGGAACCGCGACAGCAGCAGGCCGTGCCTTGTGGATTCCAGGCGCTCGGGGCCCACGCGCCCTCTTCAGTCTCAATGTCCTTCAGGGCCTCGCCCATCCCGCTGGGCCCTGAGCGAACCACAGAATCCCTTGAGACCACCCGTGGCTCGGGGCAGTCCTGAAGCGCCAGGAAGCCTTGTTTACCTGTAGCGCGAGACTTGAAGCGATGCAAAGAAGATAAAGAGCTCTCCGCAACCTGCTGCCTCAAACCATCGCGAGTAAAATCACTGAGACTCATACATTTTAAGCTTCACAGACTTCCTGATGGACCTCCCCAGCCTTCTGAAGCTACAAATAAGAGTGGGAGTGCCCCGACCATCAAGGCCGAGCCGTGCTGGGCCCGGGAGAACCAGCAACGTGCCCTGCACTCACCTCCCGCAGGAAAACCGACAACTCAGACAAACAGCCACGGTCACGAGCCGCTCGTCTCATAGCTAGCTGCTCTGTCATTGCGGTGTTAGGTCTGCACATCCTGAATCCCCAGTGGTGATGAATCTTTTAGAGGAAAACACCCAATGTGACTACACGTCCTTAAAGCCCCAACTAAGACTTGAGCACAAAGAAACTCAGTAAATATTTGTTTGTTCAAAGAAAATATAACATGTGATAGATACAGCCTGGGGGGAGAACAAAGATGAGGTTCAGACAGTGTGATCCAGGTGAAGTTTTTTAACTGTGTTGAGCTTCAGTTTCCTCCTTTAAAAAGTGGGTATACCTTTCCCACAAGGCAACTTACTTGTCTATAGTAGGAATTCATTTTTTCTTTTCTGCCTCTTTTTTTTTTTTTTACATAAATATATTCAAGATAAGGGTAAGACCAATTCTTTTTCTGATTAAATTTATGTAATATGGATCACAATTTTATTAGCAGCTTAATAGTGACTGTATGTTATACTTGTGGGTATAATCGGATAATCACGTAACATACGGTTAATAAATACATCTTCAAATAATTCATTATGAGACTGAAAAAATGTCTTGAACAGCCATGGAGATTTCACATTTTTTAATAGTATTTTCAAACACACTGAAGTTATTTTCACCATTCTCTGGAGCATCTAGTACTGAGCCCTACTTCACACTCAAATCCTGAAGCTTAACAACTACCAGGACCACACACTTTGGTGCCCATTAGAATGCTGGATACGAAGGCAGAGATATGAGAACTAGTGTAGCAACAACACACTTCCCACTTCACACCTTTTAGCCTCAAATTTTGCAGTAGAGACAAGCCTTGACTCTTGGAAGATCCATGTGTCAAATAAACACATGTGTGCAACTGAACAAGGCGTGGGATGTGATTTCCATCTTCACAAAACACACTTTCATGCACGTCATCTCCTGCACTTGCTCCCACCAGACTGGAAGGGGGCTTTGCCCTCTTCTGTCATGACCCTTCACATGCCTCAAGGTTCAGCAAAAGGAAGGGATCCCAGGAGTTCATGACTCTCCAGGGAGCCCATCTACACCTGTTTTTCATATTGGCAGACACCGAAGCCATACCATGAACCCTTACCTTCAAGGACAACCAGTCATCTTTCTCTAAATAAAAAACAAAGCAATACTTTCTAGGAAGGTTCGTAATTCATGATTCCACCTAACATAAATGGTTCTATATAAATATAAGCTGCCCAAACAAGCCCACTCTCTCATCTCAGAGAGTGGAGTAGAGGACCCTGTTGTTTTTCAACCCAAATAACCTCAGCAGAGGCATCCTGTCTAGGGCACTGAAAGTGAAGCAAAAGCCGCTCAGTCGTGTCCAACTCTTTGTGACCTAATGGACTATATACAGTCCATGGAATTCTCAGGGCAAGAATACTGGAGTGGGTAGTCTTTCCCTTCTCCAGAGGATCTTCCCAACCCAGGGATTGAACCTAGATCTCCCACATTGCAGGTGGATTCTTTACCAGCTGAGCCACCAGGGAAGCCCAAGAATACTGGAGTGGGTATCGTTTCCCTTCTCCAGGGGATCTTCCCGACCCAGGAATCAAACTGGGTCTCCTGCATTGCAGGTGGATTCTTTACCAGCTGAGCTGGGACACTGAGCTCCTGTCAAATTCCAGAGTGAGATGCTATAGATGAAGACTCCCAAACAGAGATCTGGCTGGTGTTGGGGGGCAGCCCAGTGTCCCATGAATGGGTGGTTGGTATGATTCCCTCAGCTCACTGGGCACCTAGGACCCTCTGCCATAGAGACCTTCTGGTTATGCTAATGGGCCTTGGAAATCAACATCAGCATTTTCCACATTGGCCACGACAAGGAGAAAGCACTCCTACAAAACACAGAGCACCTAGCTCTTTGCCAGAGAGAAATGAAAAGCATGCGTTCACACAGCTGTCAACTCCGGTCACAGTCGCCTGTATTTCTTTGTCAATAAAAACACATCCCAAGAACAGACAGAAAATGCAGAGAAGACAGTCCCTCCTATAAAAGGCTTAGATGAAAACCAGAGGGTATAGAGAAGTCTATCAAGAGACTGATGAAGAGCAATACACTCCTGTATGTCTATCTACTGTCTGCTTCCAGCTGGAAATGTGAGGAAGGACCTACAAACACACAAGGACTTGAACAGGAGACCCGAGCCGACTGACAGCGGAAGCGTATGCTTCGGAGCCGTGAAAACCTCACTGCCTCTGGGCAAAGGTTTCCAGATCATTTGTGTTGATTTGCTTTCTGTCAGCACAGCCTGAATTATGAGACGACAGAGCCAGGACCCAAGGGTCACAGAGCTCTCACCGCGTGCCGGGGAGGTGCTGAGTGTGTCACAAACTTGGCAAGGATGTTAAACCTCAAGACGTAATACATGTCTTCACCAGCTTTACTTTGCACCAAATTAAATATTTTCTTCTTTCTTTAGAAAAGTGAATACAAATGTTTTGAAGAGACTTACTCTGCACAACATC
Source organism: Cephalophus harveyi (assembly GCA_006410635.1). NCBI lineage: Eukaryota > Metazoa > Chordata > Mammalia > Artiodactyla > Bovidae > Cephalophus > Cephalophus harveyi. The sequence goes on along the minus strand of SJYT01027291.1, from coordinate 160,251 downwards.
AGTTAATGGTTCAACTATTTTTTTCTTCGTGGTCTTCCAAGCCCTGAAAGGAATGGATTTTAGTGAACGACACTGAAATATTAACTCCAAATAGTGATGCTTAGTGAAAAGAAAAAAAAATTACAGGTTTTAGCAAACCTGAGTTCAACCCCAAACTCATCTCTTATCAGTGGCCTGACTTCCGGATTTTAGTCTTTCCAAAGCTCTGTTTCCTCATCTGCAAGAAGAGGTTATAACCCCTAAACATCAGGCTGACCATGAATAATGACAAGCAGAGAGAACTAACGCTCATGGACAGCTCACCATTCACTGGAGAGCTTGCTGAGTGTTCCTTCTGCGGCACCTTTGGTCTCTCTAACAAGCCTGGAGCACGTGTGATGTGTGACGGGCAGCAAGACCACACCCTGCTCCTCCCTGGGTTCACAGGCACCCACCTCTCTACATGCAAGGGAGGCCACATGACCGGCTTCACACCCAGAATGTCTGTGGATGTGATGCATGCCTCCCTGGACCTGGCCCAAGAGACAGAGCAGTCCACACGCCCTCCTGGGTCCCACTCACTCATCTTGTGTGGAAGGAGGAAGAAAGATGGCCCAGAGAAAGAAAGATGGCCCAGAGAAAGTAGGAAGCACATGTTAAAGAGATCAGGACAAGCAATGTCTGGGTTCCTGGATGACCACACAGAGGAGGTCGGTGAGCCAGAAATAAACGTCTGTGTTTGAGCCGTGATATGGTTGCTAGTCTATATTTGCCCTCTGAGGCTGAATGAGACTTCTGGCAAGTAGGATGTGCCCAATACAAACCAGCCATCCTTTCCCCTACCTGCTCTTGAGGATGAGGCCCTAGCCTTCGAGATCAGAAAGTGGGTGCATCAAAGAGACCAACTCCCAAGGGTCTAAGGGCCTGTCCTTCAGTGGGAAGCCTGGTTCACATCCTGGACACAGGGCACTGCATGGCCCCAGTTGGGAGCTCTAGGCAAGGAGCAATGGATCCAGAATGGATGCTCTTATATTGGAAGCTGGGAAGACAAGCTTATTTAAAAGTCAAATCAAGAAGATCATAGAAAAAGAGAACCAACTCACCGGAGCAAATTCCTGGGGAGAGAGAACCAGGCCACACTCCTGGGAAAATAATAGCCAATTCCCAGTTATACCTGAGTTGACAGATAAAGCTTTTGGCTGATTCAGTGAGTGAAAGCACACAGGCCAGCTGAGCCTGTGCTCTGCATGAGATACACAGCTCTCACGTTCCTGAACCAATACTGTCAGCTCATGGGAAGGACTCCCAAATGTTTTTTTCTCAGCAATACCAATATTTTCCTTATTTAGGGGAGCTTTTTAAGTTAATAAAAATATATTATTCACAGAAAACAAATGCAATGTCACAGGCACATGTCCCAGCAGAGTCCTCGTGGAACTTTCCAACAATCAGACTTGACAGGTATGTGCTCTCTCCACTTCACATACATCAATAAACAGCTGTCACTGACATAGGATTGAATCTGCAGGACACCCCCAAGGCATCTCTCATCTCCCAGGCTGTTCAGCATCTATATGGAGTCTCTTGACAAGACTTTTCAACACCAGGAAGTGATGTCCATATAATGGCCCTGTCTAACCTCTCACCAAAGTCAAGGCTATGGCTTTTCCAGTAGTCATGTGCGTTTGTGAGAGTTGGACCATAATGAAGGCTGAGCACTGAAGAAATGATGCTTTCAACTTGTGGTGCTGGAGAAGACTCTTGAGAGTCCTTGGACTGTAAGAAAATCAAATCAGTCAATCCCAAAGGAAATCAATCCTGAATATTCATTGGAAGGGCTGATGCTGAAGCTGAAGCTCCAATACTTTGGCCACCTGATGCAAAGAGCTGACTCATTGGAAAAGACCCTGATGCTGGGAAAGATTGAAGGCAGGAGGAGAAGGGGATGACAGAGGATGAGATGGTTGGATGGCATCACCAACTCAATGGGCATGAATTTGAGTCAACTTAGGGAGATAGTGGAAGACTGAGGAGCCTGGTGTGCTGCAGTCCGTGAGGTCACAAAGAGTCAGACATGACTTAGCGACTGAACGACAACAGCTTTGCTGAGGGATTTGAGACCCTCAGTCCCTCCTGGCCAGGAGTTCTGGAATGTTACTACCACAGGGGCTAAACTGGGTTCCTTCCACATCAAAACCTAAGGAATAAATACATACAGTCATTGAGAAACTTTAAGTAAGTGTAATATAAATTCCCAAAAGCTGAAACAGATAACATGAAGGTTGGATCCATAAGAAAGTTGCTGTGGAAAGCTGTGTTTCTAATTCAGTTTGTAAATACAATTTGCTTGACTTCACTAAGCTATTCTTGTTTGTTTGATTTCAGGATCCCCCATAAGAAGTTCCTGCTAGAGTTGAGATCACTTAGAAAATACATTTTGAAATTTTACATTCTAGCCCAAACGCTGAGGTGGGTGGCCACTTTACCATAGTTTACTAGACTATAAAGTAGGAGCCAGTAGTTTTTAAGAACCAGGGTTATAAAGTTCTAAGAGTTAGAAAGCTAAAATTTAACTTTTGTATATCTCTGTGTATCTCCATTTTTCCTATAAGTGGGAAAACTGAGCCATCACTGATAAAACAGGGGTTGCTGTCCAAATTAAATTAGAAAACAAACATTAAATATATTTGGCAAACTATAAAGCATTCCAGGAATATCTCATCTCTGAAACAATAATTACAAATCATGAACAGAATGGAAAGGAAGAATATTTAAGTTTTCAGAGAAAAGCTAAGGCATGTAGAACAGCATTTTCTGTGCTCTACAAAACTGCTTCTGAAGGCAAGATTGGGTGCATGGTTCCACCAGACTTATAAAAGGAAACGGTCACTAACATTGGGCCTCTGCTTGGTTTCTACTAACCACAGACTTGTCTCCACTTCTCCCAGCCTGGCCCCCAGAGAGTGAGGCACACTTGAGCTAGAGTTTCCTCAGACAACCTCCTGAGCTCAGGCATCAGACAAGGAGGAAGTCAAAAGGAAGTCTTTGCAGATGCATGGGTTATTTCCATTTTTAAAGGAAGAATTCTGAGGATAGTGTAGTTTCCCGCAAGGTGTCAGACAGGGGAGACTGGTTGGTTGCATCTCAAAAGGTGAGAAATTAAGGGCAAGAGCCTGCGTTCGCCTGGACCTGCAGGAAGTGCAGGTGACCCCTGTGACTCCTGGTGTCTATATACCTACAACCGGGATTCAGATGCTCTCCAGTCACTTAACCTGGCATTCAGTCACAAACAATAGTTCTACTGAGCTCTGTCAAGTCAAATCTTCTTAGACACTTTAGTTCAGGCAAAGGGCTAGGAGAAAGTGTTGTTGGTTTAATGTTTTCAGAGTCTATTCAGGTAAGCCAGATTGACAAGGTGATGGTTCTCCCAAACAACCCCAGAGCACACTCGAATATCATGTTCTCGCTTTGCAATAGGCGTATTTCCAGAGCAAACAAAGAACATGCATTTTTAAGAAGGAATAAAAACTGCATCTAGTCAACTGAGTCCAAACTCTGACCTCCTAGGGGTTATTATTATGGCCTCAACATCTTAAGGCCATCCAGTCACCAGGCCACAGGCTACATAATATAATTCGTGCAGAATCAAAAAATGTTAAGAAAACAACATTTTCAGGTATCTCAGCCTAAAACAACAAATAGGACATAAACTCTGGTGGCCAGGTCATAAGGGAATTACAGCAACCTCATTGTACTTAAGCTTCAGGCCCAGAAAAAGGTGGCTAAAAGTGAGAGGAGAGCACACACTGACAACTCTTTTTTCACATTACAAAGCAATATATTCTCATTGTAGTTAAAAAAAAAAAAAAACAATGAAGAATAAGCAAGTAAAAAGCAATTTAAAGCTACAACCCCACATAGAACCACTGAGGGCACCCAGTACATTCATTTCCAGACTTCTATGATCACACATCCATATTCTTACAAGAACAGGACTGTGACACACATGAAATTTTATCACCCATATTACTCTTTTTAACTGACAGCTTTGTGAACAACTTTCTATGTCAGTAAATATTCATCCACAAAATTTTTAAATGGCTGGAGAGTATTTCAACGTATAGATGAACCATATTTATTTAATCAATTCCATATAATTAAATGCTTAGAAAATCCCTAATTTCAAATGTAATTTTAAAGATGCAAAATTGCAAGTTTTTCTGTAAGCCACAATTGCTTCCTCTAGATAGTGCCAAGTCACGGACTTTGCAGATTCATGACTAACATTTCTGACAGACCAACTGTCCGCCAGGAAAACTCCACCAGCGCACACCTCTCCCCTGGCTGGAGGGAGTGCTCATGTCTGTAGGAGGAAGATGGTTCCTTTCTCTCTCTTAATATCATAGTTAAAAATGTTAACACTAAGGGCTTCGTTTTCATTTGTTTACTGAGTAACAAAGTTGAATCTCCTTTTCCTGTTTCTCTTAGCGGTTGGATTGCATCCTGGTGTAGCATTTCTCCAGAGATCAACTTCACAAAGCAGAGAGACTGTCTCCCAGGTCCACAATTTGTGGGAGTGTAGAAACATTAAAAAGTGAGAACCACAAAACATGCTGGACCTTCTAGGAATTCAGGAGGTTCTAGAAAGCACGAAAGAAGCTATATTTTGAAGAATTCCCCCTTGTCTCTTTTCACTTTTCTTGCCTCTGCTGTTGATGTCATATCCATCAAATTAACAAGCTTCTGCTCAGCAGAGAAGACAATCGACAGAGTGAAAAGGCAACCTATGGAGTGAGAGAAAATATTTGCAAACCATATATATGTTTAATAATGGGTTAACTTCCAAAGCATATAAGGAACTCCTAAAATTCATTAGCAAACAAACCAAATAACCTGATTTTTTTTTTAGTGGGCTAAAGATTTAAGTGGGCATTTCTTGTAAGAAGACATGGCAATGAATGACAGACATGGGAAAATGATCAATATCACTAATCATCAAGAAAATGCAAATTAAAACTACAATGAGATACTACCTCACACCTGTTAGAACAGCGATCATCAAGGGGAAAAAAAGGCAACAGATATTGGTAAGGATGTGAAAAAATTAAAATTCTTGTCCACTATTGGTAGGAATGCAAATGGTTCTACTACAAGGGGAGACAGTATGGGAGTTCTTCAGAAAACTAAAAATATAATTACCGCATGACTCAGCAAGCCTACTTTGGGGCATTTATCCAAAAGAATCAAAAGCAAGATCTTGAAGAAATGTTAGCATTCCTGTGTTTGCTGCAGTACTACCCACAACAACCAAAATGAGGAAACAAGCTATTGGACACATGGAAAAAGAAAGTGATGTAGATACAAACGTGGAATATTATTCAGCCTTAAAAAGAGGGGAACCCTGCAATATGAGACAGCATGGATAAACCTTGAGGACATTATGCTCAGTGGAATAAGGCATCTCAGAAGGATAAGTCCTGCATGTGAGGTCACTAGAATTGTCAAACTCATAGATGCAGAGAGTAATAGGTAGTTGCCAGGGGCAGAGAGGAAAGAGAGAGAACTGGGAAGTGTTTCAAAAGGTACAGAGTTTCATCTATGCAAGATGAACAAGTTCTTGAGATCTTGTGCCCATAGTTAACAATATTGGATTTTACAATTGCAGTCATATTAAGTGTTCTTACCCCAATAAAATAAATTTTTTTCAAAGTAGCCAAATAAAGGAGTTAATATATTTTGTTAAATATATAAAGACATTCAAAAGACTGAAAAGCCATCTTTAACCAGCTCTGAGGGGAGAAATTTTTAATAGAACTTTCATGGGTTGAATAGCCTACTCTCCACAAATTCTTATATGCTAGCCTTCACCCCAGAGTCCCCAGTACCTTCCTGGGGATGGCCCAGAGGAAACAGAGATACACTGCAATGCAGAGTTTTCCTAAAAACAGATTCCTGAGAGTGTGAGGGTATGGTTTTTCCAGTGGTCATGTATGGACATGAGAGTTGGAGTATAAAGAAAGCTGACAGCAGAAGAATTGATGCTTTTGAACTGTGGTGTTGGAGAAGACTCTTGAGAGTCTCTTGGACTGCAAGAAGATCCAACCAGTCCATCCTAAAGGAGATCAGTCCTGGGTGTTCATCGGAAGAACTGATGTTGAGGCTGAAACTCCAATACTTTGGCCACCTGATGCTAAGAGCTGACTCATTTGAAAAGACCCTGATGCTGGGAAAGATTGAGGGTGGGAAGAGAAGGGGACAACAGAGGATGAGATGGTTGGATGGTATCACCGACTCAATAGACATGGGTTTGGGTGAACTCCGGGAGTTGGTGATGGACAGGGAGGCCTGACATGCTGCGGTTCATGGGGTCGCAAAGAGTCGGACACAACTGAGCCACTGAACTGAACCGAACTGATAGTGTGAAAGTGTTGTGTGAGAGGAAATTCAGGCCTGGGAAACATCAACATCTTAGCTCCGGAGCCATGGAGGCAGGATTCGGCCTCTGAATGAGATTTCCTGGTTCATTGTTAATTTGTCCCCTGGCCTGGCATGTCTGTGAGCTGATGTACGCTTGCCTGATTGTTTTCCCCCATGTGCAGTGCTTTTATTTACTTTATTGAAATAGAGTTGATTTACAATGTTGTGTTAATGTCTGCTGTACAGCAAAGTGAGTCAGTTATACCTACATAAACTTATCCATTTTCACATTCTTTTCCATTATGCTTTATGATCGGATATTGAATATAGTTTCCCGCCTATGCAGTAGGACCTTGTTGTTTTTATCCATTCTATGTATAATCCTTCTATCTGGTAATTCCAAATTCCCACTCCACCCCTCCTCCGCCCCCCTCCCCTTTGGCAACTCCAAGTCTGTTCTCTATGTCTGTACGTCTGTTTCTGTCACTTAGACAAGTTCACTTGACTCCTTAATGCTTTAGACGGAAGATCAGAAACACTGGCCCATTGATACCAACACAAATGGAAAATTATGATCGGTGAAAAAGGTGTTATATATCCAACATTGATGTTTTCCTTATTTGATTGAATGACCTGTCACTTTACCCAGGAGATATCATTATTTTAATAAACTGAGATTTATGATAGTCATAATTGCTTTACTGAATTCATGTAAAATTATTGAAAAGTAATGCAGCATATCTCATGCTTTTCTTTAAAGCATAAATATTCAGTGTTTATATCCTTCAAGCGCAGGGGACTGTTCTCAGAGCCTGCAATGAATGTCATTACCTCCAATGCCACTTTATGTCTATACCAGGTGAGGAGCTGAGAAACTTCTTTAATAAAGACCATGGTAGGTTGCAGAGATTGAGTTACAAGTTTTAATAACCAACCTCTCAAATATTTGCATATTCAACTTGTTCAGGAGTTATTGATTTGCTTGCCTTTTACTCTTAATGGAAAACTGATCTGAAGACATGGGAACAGGCCTGCACTCCTCCGTGCAAGACTGTTTTAGGTTCAGACGGAAGGAAGCCAAGGTCAGATGCAAGGATGCTGGTGGTCATGGCAGGGAATGTTCCAGGCTCTGACGTGGCCATGTTTTCTTCAGGCCAGCCAGCCACGCTGCAGCTGCTGATAGCTGCCAGCTGCCTCAAACCCCACTCCCGGCTACTTTCTGACCCAGACCACCAACCCAGTTAACTCTGGCAAGGAGAACACCCTGGACCTCGGCCCTTCCTCCAGCCTCACTTCTAGAGAGTGGTCAGCGGCTTCAGTCCCCACTGGGTAACGGCCTGGTGTCCATTTAATCCAGCCGCCCGCACAGTCTCCAGGTCTCCAAAGTCAAGTTTACGGGATAAACATGGCCACAGGACATCCCAGTTGGAAAGCATTCAGTGACACTCTGCTGTCTGTCACAAGCAGATCCCTTCCCGTTCCCCTGTCAGCTGATCCCAGCCAGGTTAACCTGGTGAGTTCAGATTTCGTTAGTTCCCATCATGACTCCACAGGCACACCGTGGGAAGATGCACTTTCACTCTAACATGTTCATATTTTGGAACTCTTTAAGCTATTCGAATTTTCCCACCAAAATTCAAGTATACACAGTTTTGTATATACCCCACTCCAGCACTCCTGCCTGGAAAATCCCATGGACGGAGGAGCCTGGTAGGCTGCAGTCCATGGGGTCACAAAGAGTCGGGCAGGACTGAGCAACTTCACTTTCACTTTTCACTTTCACGCATTGGAGAAGGAAATGGCATCCCACTCCAGTGTTCTTGCCTGGAGAATCCCAGGAACGGGGGAGCCTGGTGGACTGCCGTCTATGGGGTCGCACAGAGTCGGACACGACTGAAGTGATTTCACAGTGTACATTTGAATTGTATAAACAATGGCTTCCCTTCCTCAACATATAGAAATAACTGAACACTGTGTATGCAGGAGATAGAAGTAAAACAAGGAGAGGTTGTAATTACGTGGTTAAAGATGATCAGCTATGCACATGGATTTAGGGGCAGTAATTTACTAAAATGATTTTTTTAAAAAGATTTTTATACAATGTGATAACTGGGTTATTAACAGATGAATTGACTTTTACCCCCAAGCTGCCACTTGGTTTGTCCAGCTTACTTCAGAGGGCAACCAGTTTCTATACCTGGCGGTGTTCTTCCCTGTTGTTTCATGGAGGGGGCTTATTGTCACAGATGCTTGACTGTGTAGCATTTGGCGACTTAGATTGCTACGTTTTCCTTTTAAAATGCTGATACACATTCTTTATTTGGTTAGCATTAGGACTTCATTTGTTCTCTTTTCCTGTAGCAACCTTGGATTAATCATTAAAATACTTTATACATTGGAAAGAAGAGGCCATCAGCAGTATGGGATGTAATAATTCAGTTGTTAAAAAATGGTTCTGTGATTTCTTTCTGGCTTACTTCACTCTGTATAATCGGCTCCAGTTTCATCCACCTCATTAGAACAGATTCAAATGTATTCTTTTTAATTGCTGAGTAATACTCCATTGTGTATATGTACCACAGCTTTCTTATCCATTCATCTTCTGATGGACATCTAGGTTGCTTCCATGTCCTGGCTATTATAAATAGTGCTGCGATGAACATTGGGGTACACGTGTCTCTTTCACTTCTGGTTTCCTCGGTGTGTATGCCCAGCAGTGGGATTGCTGGGTCATAAGGCAGTTCTATTTCCAGTATTTTAAGGAATCTCCACACTGTTCTCCATAGTGGCTGCCCTAGTTTGCATTCCCACCAACAGTGTAAGAGGGCTCCCTTTTCTCCACACCCTCTCCAGCATTTATTGCTTATAGACTTTTGGATCGCAGCCATTCTGACTGGTGTGAAATGGTATCTCATTGTGGTCTTGATTTGCATTTCTCTGATAATGAGTGATGTTGAGCATCTTTTCATGTGTTTGTTAGCCATCTGTATGTCTTCTTTGGAGAAATGTCTATTTAGTTCTTTGGTCCATTTTTTGATTGGGTCATATATATACGGAATTTAGAAAGACGGTAATGATAACCCTGTATGCAAGACAGCAAAAGAGACACAGATGTATAGAACAGACTTTTGGACTCTGTGGGAGAGGGAGAGGGTGGGATGATTTGGGAGAATGGCATTGAAACATGTATACTATCATGTAAGAAACAAATAGCCAGTCTAAGTTCGATACAGGATACAGGATGCTTGGGGCTGGTGCACTGGGATGACCCAGAGAGATGATGTGGGGAGAGAGGTGGGAGGGGGGTTCAGAATTGGGAGCTCATGTACACTCGTGGCAGATTCATGTCAATGTATGGCAAAACCAATACAATATTGTAAAGTAAAATAAAAATAAATTAATTTTAAAAAATAAAAAAAAAATTTTTAATGGTTCTGTGAAAATAGAAAGGGTTCTGCTAGATTCCATCCATTATGGGTGCAAAGCCTAGCATATAAAATTGAACTATGGTTTAAAAAACAAAATTAGAATAATTTAAATGGTAGACTGAAGCCATACTTCCAGGTTTAGACCACAGAATCTAAGTGCTCACGTGAAGAGTGATTGGTAAAGTCCAGAAGACCCCAGAGTGACGGGAACCATGTTCAGAGGTCAAGGCTGCCTTCCGGGGACGCCCACGCACAGACCCTGAGCGAATGCCACTGCGGTCGTTCAGTGCTCAGCACAATGCCTGGAACCTGGAAGCATTCACTGAATGTTCACAATTTTATACCTAATTTCTCTTCCTGTGGAAAGAAAACATATATTTTACAAAGCCTCTGGCTAATCAGTCTACAAGTTGACAAGGGGATTTGAGGGTCATTTCCTTTTCTTGAATATTGAAGCTATGATATCACTTTTGCATGGCCCTTTCTATGTGAAGAGGCTTTGGGTCTGAAAGTACTTAAATAATCATTTCATTTGCCATATGTATTAATAGATGAAGATGTTGGATCCACTCGCAATTTTTAATTCTGTGATTGTTTCCAGATGTATTTTAACAATATTTATTATTCCATATAATAATCAAAGTGGATCCCACTGAGCCTCAAAGATGCCCTCTGGGGAGGTCTGTGATGCTGTCTAAGCCCACAGTCTCCAAGCTGGTACCGTGTGGGTTTATTATTATAAAGGGACCTTTAAGAGAGTGACCTCATGTTGCTGCCAAGGAATCTGTATAGATTTCACACAAAAATTTAAAATGTAAATTAATTCCTTATCAAAAATAACTTCTATAGGGATAATAATAGGCATTACTTTTGTTAGGGGGAAAAAAAAAGAGAGACTCGCCAGAGTTAAACAGAAAGGAGACATTTTCACCTGTGCTTCCTGGAGTCCTCAACAGAGATCCAGTAATGAGTCAGGAGCCACGCTGACATCACGTCTGCCCATTTCCCAGGTGGGCATGAAACATAAGGCGGATAATACCAGGGCACATCACTAGCTAAATTTCATGCCTAAAATCGTCCCGGGAAGAGAGCACAGCTTGAAGACACTGAACGTCCAGCGTCAGGAAAGCCAGGATCAGAGCTAAGGTTTTTGAACACTTGATCCTGTGTCCTCCCACCCACATCACCTGCCTCACAAAACAGATGTAGTCGCTACAAATGTGTGTAAACTTTTTAATGTTGATAGATTTAAGTATATGTTTATACTGATTTTTTCTTTCAAAGGTAATTTATCTTAGTACGCATTTGATCTGTAATTGGCCTTGGAGTTTTTATTTCGGCTGTGTTTCCCTTTCTGTCTTTCCAGCCACTTTTAACACTCAGCATCTGTAAGTAAAGGGAAAAGATCAGATTTAAGAAAATCAAGCAGGGGCTTTGTAACAACCTAGAGGGGTGGAATGGGGAGGAAGATGGGAAGGAGGCTCAAGAGGGAAGGGACATATATACACCTATGGCTAATTTGTGATATTTGGCAGAAAACAACAAAATTCTGTAAAGAAATTATCCTAAAAAAATATATTTTTCAAAAAAGAATCATCTCAAGTCCAGCTGCATCTCATTCATCAGTCTTTACCAGGGTTTCTTAAATAGGGACTTGCCTGTAAATAACATGATCAGTAATAAGATAATTAATCATAATAATTGATAATTAAATATAATTAATCATAAAATAATACATGTTAATATAACAAACATTAACATAAATAATGCTGAATAGTATCATGTCATATATTAGAGTATGCACGCATACACGCTCAGTCACTTCAGTTGTGTCTGATTCTTTGCTACCCCATGGACTGTTACAGCCCACCAGCTTCCTCTGTCCCTGGATTCCCCAGGCAAGAATACTGGAGTGGCTTGCCATTTGCTTCTCCGGGGGAGCTTTCCAGACCAGGGATCAAAACTGTGACTCTTGCATCTCCTGCATTAGCAGATGGATTCTTTACCACCAGTGCCACCTGGGAAGCCCATGTAAGAGGTATATATAATGCCAATTCATATGGCACATCATATATTCACACAAAATATTTAATTTGATAATACGTTTGCTGTGTCCAACTCTTTGTGACCCCATGGATTGCAAGACGCCAGGCCTCCCTGTCCATCACCAAATCCCAGAGCTTGCTCAAACTCATGTCCATTGAGCCAGTGATGCCATCCAACCATCTCATCCTCTGTTGTCCGCTTCTCCTCCTCCCTTCAATCATTCCCAGCATCAGGGTCTTTCCCAGTGAGTCAGTTCTTCTCATCAGGGGGCCAAAGTATTGGAGCTTCAGCTTCAGCATCAGTCTTTCCAATGAATATTCAGGGTTGATTTCTTTTAGGATTGACCAGTTCGATCTCCTTGATGTGGAAAGGAACTCTCAAGAGTCTTCTCCAGCACCACAGTTCAAAAGCCTCAGTTCTTCAGTGCTCAGCCTCTTTATGGTCCAACTCTCACATCCGTACATGACCACTGGAAAAACCATAGCTTTGACTAGGTGGACCTTCATTAGCAAAGTCAGGTCTCTGCTTTTTAACATGCTGTCTAGGTTTCTCAAAGCTTTTCTTCCAAGGAGCAAGCGTCTTTTAGTTTCATGGCTACAGTCACCATCTGCAGTGATTTGGGAACCCAAGAAAATAAAGTCTCTCGCTGTTTCCATTGTTCCCCCTTCTATTTGCCATGCAGTGATGGGACCAGATGCCATGATCTTTGTTTTTTGAATGTTGAGTTTTAAGCCAACTTTTTCACTCTCCTCTTTCACTTTCATTGAGAGGCTCTTTAGTTCTTCTTCACTTTCTGCCATAAGGGTGGTGTCATCTGCATATCTGAGGCTGTTGATATTTCTCCTGGCAATCTTGATTTCAGCTTGTGCTTCATCCAGCCCAGCATTCTCCTGATGTAGTTAAATGCAGTTAATTACAGCAGTAAATTGGTGGTTTTAAATAAATGTCTATGTGATTCATAATAATATGGATAGTAATTAGTGTGGCACTTCCTCTCTTTGAAAACTCAGATGGAACTTCTCTGTCTAATGTCATACGCTCTCTTGGGATCCTCGGGAAGTTACTGGCTGAGGATGGGGATAATCACAGTGGAACAAACTGAAGCACAAAGGCTCTTCCTAGGCCACACACAGTGGACCAGGCTGACCTTGAACCTGAGTCTCCATCTCTGCAAGCGCAGATCATGAAACCAGCCATCGCGCATGCACAGTGCAGCTCAGCACGCCTGCCCGAGCTCCTGGGTGGTCTTGCCCACAGGCACTGGCTGGTTTCATGCCTGCTTGAGAGAAAAGACCTCACCGTTCACTGTCGAGTGCCAATTGCTAGACCTTTCCAATACTTAATGCCTTGCTTTTTATAATCCACTTGAGTATTCCATTAATCCCCTTTCCCTGCCCTGCCACACACATATCAGACTAAATAGCTGTTGGTTTGCTTTCCCAGTTGCAGTGCCCAAACACGCTGCCTTCACGTTTTCTTTGGATGGAGGAAGCTTGCACATGAATTATTTTTCCCGTGGCTCATCAAAAGCTGCTGAAATAGTGCTAATCAGATGGCAAAGTGTTTTTAAACAGCAGCATTCATGGAAAACCATAACAAATAAACTACAGGAAACAGAAGGACTACTGTCAGGCTCACCTCGAATGGCAAGCAGTAGCTTCTGCTAGAACGAAATACTCATTTCAAATCATGAGCAAGTAGAAAGGCTTAGAAAGGGAAAGGACTTACTTTCTTATGACTCATGCCATTAATGAGAGATTCGATGCAGGAATTTTCAGAGAGGGAGTGAAATAAAGTATATGTCTATCATGTGCAAGCATGTGCATATGTGTGTGTGTGTATCTGATCCCAGAGTAGCACATACATCCAACACACTTATTTAGAATGATTACTTTTGTTATTTCACAGATTGGCTTCCTTATTCAAAAGAAAAAAGTCTATATACAGAAAATGGTGGTGGTAGTTTAATCATGTCTGACTATTTCAACCCTATGGATTATAGCCCCCAGGCTCCTCTGTTCCTGGGATTCTCCAGGCAAGAATACTGGAGTGGGCTGCCATTCCCTTCTCCAGGGGAGCTTCCCGACCCAGGGACCAAATGAATCTCCTACACTGCAGGCAGATTCTTTACCACTGAGCCACCAGGGAAGCTCATATACAGAAAATAAGAAATGCAGACAACCCAAGTAGTTTAAACCTAGAAACAGATTCTCAGATAAATAGACACTCCAGGTTATAATGAGACATATATTCTGAGAAATATATATAGGAGTGTATTTTTAAAATGCATATCACAATGAATGCAGATTGCTTCAGATATATACTCTTATTTATAACATGTACATGTAGTAAGGTTATAAAATTCGCTTCTTTCTGAGAGACTCTTTTAGTTCTTTAAGACTGGAAGCATGAGGGATGTCACTGTCTTTAGCAGAGCCCCCAGTGGGACGGCATGTCTACCCTCTTCCTGCGAGTGAATGCTTAGCTGAATCAGAAGCTATCCTTGTTCCTAGAGTTCACAGATCTGGGTCTCTAGTAACTGCAAGGAGAGCCCAGGCAAGCCAGTGATCAGAATCATGGACCCGAACTCCTGGCCGCCTGGTTGTCAGGGCCTGCAGAAGAGGCCTCCAGAGCAGACAGGGTCAGGCAGGTTGACAAGGGCCCCTTCATCTTGTGCAGCACTCACAGCTTTAAAAAAAAAGTTTCAGATTTTGTTGAATTGACAAACCACCCCTCTTCATGAACTCACGGACCTGCTCCACTGTGAGGTGGACAATAATTTGCTCGTTACAGACAAAATCCTGAGGTTCACAGAGCAGTAGGGTTTGCTTAAGAACTGGAGCCCAGAGCAGTCTGCCTGCTGCTGTACGATGAGATGCAGGTGTGTGACAGTGGGGTGTGGACCCCGATCCTGTCACTGACTTGTGAGGTGATTCAACTACCAAACCTGGCTTCCTGCCCATGGAACGCAGCCCACCCCACGCAGCCCACCCCCTTGAGTCTCTGAGGCGGGAGGCAGTCACTTGTGTTAACACACGGAACACACTCATGATGACGCCTGGTGCCAAAGTGCTCTGAACCATTCGCTGCTCTTACACACGTGAGCCTCACTCTCCGACTCAGAGTCACATGAGTACCCGAAGGCCTGATTGCGGGTCCAGAGGAAACACCAAAGTCAGCGTTTTAAGATGAGAAGACACTGGTTGGATTAACTGGGCTAACAGAAATGTAATCCATAGCTTATGTTTAAGTCACTCCATATGAAAGTCGTCTTGAAGCTCTTTCAGACCTCTCCTAGCTGAGTATTTGTTTTAGCTTCTTAAAATCTTTAAAAAGCATCTGCTAATGAAAACCAACAGATGCTCGTTTTATTTCCTTACACTCTTAGGAACTCAGAGATGTGTTTTAACACGTTGGAGCTCTGGTGAATGGCCGAGGACCAGTGCCCACATCTTGGAAGCCCAGGGACCTGGAGTTGATGGCAGTCTGGCTCAGCCTACTGCAGCTTCTGTGATCTGAGACCAATACTCTGCTTTCCTGAAGCTCAAGTTGTCCACAGGAACCCTCCCACCTAGAGCTTATGTTCCACTGATGGGGGATGAGGTGGGATTGGAAGGAGGTAAATGAAAACAGGCACACTTTAAAACAAAGTAGCTTTTATAGTGTGTTAGAAGATGAACTATTACATGAAAAATCTATGAGCAGGGTAAGGTGAACCCAATGTGGAGAAGACATGGTTTGGGGAAAGGTGGTCTGGGTGGGACTTCTTGGGCAGGTTAGGAGGCTGTGTTCTGGGCTGTTCTGTAGACCTGCAGCAGTTGGAGGAGGCATTGTGCTGGGCGAGGAGACCCCTGCACTGAACTCTGTGTGGGTGGGGAGGTCACCCTCGCAGCTTGATGCTTGTTCCCCGTATGCCCAGCCGCATTACCTAGAGTGTCGTCCTGACTCGAACCTCATCCATCTAACTCCCACCCCTTTGCCTTCAAGACTCAGGAGGACAGGCAGATCTCCCAAGAAGCCCGTCCACCCCTTCTCAGGGGGATCGGCACTGGGGCCCTTAGCACCCACTCTCAGCACATCATAGGGTATATCACATACCCCCACCCTCTCTCTTAGACCAGGCTCCAGGCCAAGGGGGTTTCTGACACCCTCGGCATTGTCTGAGCCTGGACCCTGGATCAGTGCGGCAAAGACCTGGGGTTGGGATTCCATAAGACACTGACGAATCAACAGATAAGAGAGGAGGGGAATCAGGAGGGAGAGGGTGGAAGGCAGAGGAGAGAGAGAAACTGTAAGAAGGAGCCTGTCAGTGACTTGTAAACTCACAAACTGCGGGAAAGGAGGAGAAGGTGGAAGCTTCAGCTAAGAGAGGTCTAAAGACGGGTGACAGAAACCCATCTTCCCAACTCGGAGCATCCCAGTCCCTGCTTACGTCTCTCCAGACCCCACCTCTGATGCTCTGATGCTTTCTGTCTCCTGCCCCAAATCTCCAATGGCTCCCTTTCACCTCCAGAGTGAGTTCAAACAGCTCAGCCCCAAAGCAAGACTTCCATCACTTGGCCAAGCGCACCTCTGAGGACTGCCCTGGCTCTGGCCACGCTGGGTCCTGACTGATTTCACTTCCTCTGGGGGGAGCTCTGCTCACACACCCCCGCCCCACCCTGGGCTGCCCCTGGGCCAACACTGAAATTCTGCCCCTCCTCAGGATGAAGTTCAAATGCCTGCTGCTTCCTGAGCCTCTGGGGCCCGTCCCCCCTCCCCAGCCTCTCGCCGTGTGTCTCTAGTCTCTCCCCAGCCCTCGTCTGACTCGCGTGCAGGCTGCGTGTCTCCGATCAATCACAAGGTCCAGAGCAAGGAGCACTCTCCTCTCACCTTTGTTCCTCTTCGCAACTCAGCCGAGGATCAGATGTTCAATAAGCACTTTGTTCACCAGACAATGGACCCACATCATTCTGTGAAGGCAGACAGGATGGGAGGCTTGCAGAGACGGCACAGAACTAGAATTCCAGGACACGGCTTAGAGTTCATCCTTCCTCGGACAGTCCCCTGATCCGTTCTAAGATGCAGGCCCTCTCGTATGGAATGTAGCCTCTGGGTGTGTACTCTTTAAGAAACATCTAGTCCTCTACAGTTCTCTAATTCACAGACAGAAAACACTCCAGATAATTGAACACTGGTCTCACAGCATACTGTATCATCCGTTTTGGCAAAATGGGCCGAAACACTCTTGAGTCACAGGAAGAAAGTGAGTCTGACCCCGTGGATGGACCAAGCCTAAGAGGCCAGGAGATGCCCGAGGTATGTGACCACCGCGGGGGTGGTGGGTTCTGGTCCTCTCATTCATAATGACAAGAGCACTTGGACACTGAATCACCCAAAGCACAGAGAGCGGTGCAGTCCACATTCAGGGGGTTGAAAATGAAACGCAGTGTGATGTTCCGTCTCCAGGGAGCGTGCCCTTTACGACAGACCAGCTCGTGACCCTGTGGTCCTCACGGTGCGGGGAGGATGCTGCTCCAGGACTGAGTGCTGTCCCCAAGCCTGGGCTCAGCCACCCCAGGAAGCCACGGAGGTCAAGACCAGCACTAGGAGCTTGGAGACCCTTGGAAGCAGGGGCTGTTGCAGCGTGGTGATGATGCGATCAGCCTGGGGAGGGGATGCCGGTCCGCTTTCCAGCTGCCAGCTGCAGGGACCGGTCATCCCCTCAGGACAGATGAGGGACTGAGACAGAGGCATGAGACGTACTGGGAACCCGATGAGGAAAGGACAAAGCACAGGAGAAATCAGGCCTGTCCACCTCCAGGCAGTAACTGGCAGCGCAGATTCCTCCCGCACACCGAAGGAAAGAGAATCGAATCGGTGCCCACTCTCAGCCCCAAGACAGCCCAAGACGCTGTGATGGGCAGAAACAGGTTCCCCAGGGAATTAAACCAGCCATTTTGGTGAATCTTAGGGAGAACGTGCAGTTAAAATTGCATTTTTGGAGATGACACTTCCCTCTCTGTTCTCCGGAGCTGACAGCTGGAATCACCCCAGAGACAGACGAGCCCCCTTGCCCCGTCGCCTCCCAGCGGCGGGTCGCGGGCTCGTGGGAAGGAGAAGCCTGTGCCGCTTTCTTTATGCTAAGACCTTTGGCTTACAAAACAAGCAAAAGTTGATCGCATCACCACATTAAAGGAATAGCTGTTAGCCAACTCTTATTTTCCCAGGATGGAGATCAGTTGAAACTCTTAAAAATAAACATTCCAAGGTTTTGAGATACTATCTAAAGACTTGCAATCCTGAGGAAGTTCAGGAGAACCGTAATTACAGTGAATGTCCCATTCACAGAATCTTAAAGTTGGCAGTTAAATGACAAAAGCACAGGAATTCAGATATGATTAAAATCTTGATGGCTGTCAGAGCAGGAGGGAACATATGAATAAGGATAAAAACAGAATTGTATCTGCTCTGTTTAACTCCTATTCACTCTTGCAGTTGCTTCTCTTTCTCCATCTTTCTCTTTTGCATTCTGCTTCCAAATTTTATGACGCACATTAATTTTTATCACATTTTAGCAACATTGCATAGCATAACCAACAAAGGAGGCAGCTTCCCTTCCTATCCATTAAGTCGTGTGAAATGTCCATTAGCTGCTTTAGATTTTTTGAGGATTATATTGCAAAGTTATAATTCTCATGTGTACCCTAGTTTTTTAATTCATTCATTTTGATTCTGATACTATGTACTTGCACAATTGCTATCATTAAGTCTAATTATATAATTAGCATAACATGTGCGATCATGTAATTAGAATGTGCAATTATAATGTGCAATTACATAATTACAATGTGTAGTGGCATCAGGGTGTAAATATCCTTCTGAAATGTCAGGAGGAAATATCTCTCGTTTGCTCAAGATGTAGTTTTCAAAGTTCAGTTCCTCATGTTTTGTTTTCCAGGATGGAAATTCAAACATTATTTGGATCAAGCACTTTAATTATGCTGAAGGTGAAAGCTCTATTTTCCCTCTCTTTAATATCTTTTCTAACTGAAGTTCGAGGTAAGAAACTTTGCGGTATCAAAATTATTTATTTAACTGATGACCCCACGTGATTTCAGTTGAGAAAATAAAATGATTAGGAATCCTAGAAAAATGAACCAATCTCTAAAATGTAAACACTTAGGTCTAGCAAATTTCTATCTAAGCATGTAATGTTTCTTTTAATTACCAGTCTCATAACAGCTGCAAGTCGGGCGTGGCCTGGATGCCTCACAGTTTTCTCAAAGCCTGCAATATATGGTCTAACATTATTTTCTCCCAAACATGCTCTTCCCCATGCATTACCCACCTCAGTGGTTCTTAGACTTCTGTGTGAAGTAGAATCACCTTGAGGACTTGTTAAAACAAATAGCCGAGTTGCCTCCGAAGAGTGTCTGATTAGATAGTCTTGCAGTGGACCAGAGAACTGGCATGTCCAGCAGGTGCCCACTGGTCTGAGGACCACATGGAGAACCCTGGTCCCCTCCATCACCAAGCTTCCCAAGTGAGAAGCTTCGAGGTGGTACTTGACTCCTCTTTGCGTCTCAACCTCTACCCCCACATGCTCTCTTGGTCACCAAGTCTTGTGGATTCTAACCCAAGAAAGTCCTTCCTGCTCGCCTCTCTCCCCTCCTCTCCATGACCACTGACCTGACTTAATTCAGCCCTCGTGTGCTTTTACCTAGAGATCTCCATCCTCTCATCCCTACCCCCGTTAAACCCACACTGACACGGATGTGATCACACTTCACCACCCCTCCCCTTAAGAATGTATGCTGGTCCCTCGTGACCCAAAAGACAGTTTCACCTCCTTAGCCTGGTCTGAGAGGTTCTTCTGTCTTAGACACCACCTTCCTTAGCAGAACCATTTTCAACACCCCACTGTGTTCCAACAGTCTTACAGCAGAGCATCCCCCTACCTACATCACTTCTCTGTTCTTTGCTAATGCTGCTTCCTTTGTGTGGGTTGAAGATCTAGGTGTTAAGTGTTAGTTGCTTGGCCGTGTCTGACTGTTTGTGACCCCATGGACTGTAGCCCACCAGGCTCCTCTGTCCATAGAATACTCGAGGCAAGAATATTGGAGTGGGCAGCCATTCCCTTCTCCAGGGCATCTTCCCAACCCAGGGATCAAACTCGAGTCTCCCGAACTGCAGGCAGATTCTTTATGGTCTGAGCCACCTGGAAAGCCAGAAGATCTACGTGGACCTGACCTGTGACTACAAACTAAGACTAACAGACCAGCATCACTTCAGGGATGTAGAAACCTTGATTCCAGACAAGCCCTTGGCTGAGTGAAGGGACGGAGACAAAATGAATAAATGCTGATCAAGGGAAAGGGAGGAAGGGAGGACAATTCTTTTCACCACTGTCAGGAGCTTGACGCAATACTCCACTGGGACCTCACAAGCCTCTGTTTTCTAAGTTTCATTTGCTACATGAGAAAACAAAAAGCTGTAGAAAATGATGCAACGTGTTTTATGGTCAAATCTTTGGTAACTGGCACAATCAAGTTTGAAATTCCTTCAACCCTAAAGGAAAATAGGCCTATAGTTCTGGAAGGAAAGAAGACATCAGGTGATGAAGAGGGTTAAAGCTGTGACTCTGCTGGGCTGTGACTCCAGACACATGACAAGGAAGGTACCAGACAGACACCAACACCAGTTCACCACGAGAAGAGAAGGACCTGAACCCGAGTGGGTGCTGAGGCTCCTGGATTGGGGCTGCTCCACTCTGGAAACCAGAGGGAAAAGGCTGCAAGTACCCAGTACCATGGGCTTACATGATCATTGTTTACATGCTCATTCCCTGAGCTGTGAAAGGGGGAAAATATATAGCTGGGCCATAAGGTTTTAAGTCAGGCAACCCCTTCACCCACTGGTTGCCATGGATAGAATATGAAGTTGGCATTTTCTGTGCCCTTTCAGTTCTTTTGTCTGATTAGAAAGAATCACATAATATCTAGAAAGAGGTGAGCACAGATGGAGATGGGGAAAGAGAAAGTAGAAAACTGACATTTTGAGACAAAAACAAAAAAAGGAGAATACTAAAAAAGATAGCCACAAATACCAATAGTCAGGCAATGAGTATTGCAAACAAAATACAAATAATAGTGCAATATAAGTAGGATGTAAAATAAGTATGTTTGCAACCCTGAGTGAGCAAAGGAAGTCATAATAGCCATAAATATAGGGTAAGAATTTAAGGAGCACCTGAGATAAAAACAAGCAGATGTGGGAAAAAAAAAAAAAAAAAACCAACTGGAAATATTGAGAATGAGAAATATATTAATTAAAATAAAATAGCATACCTTTAAGACTGGATATATCAGAGAAATAACCAGCAAAGTTAAAACTACCTCTGAGTAATTCACCTAAATATGGCTTTTAAATGAAAGTGCGATTAAGAAACATGTATGAAAGTGTAAAGGATTCAAAAACTCACCTAATAAGAAGTTCCAAAAGAAGAAATAAGACAGAATTTGCTAGATGCATATTTGAAAAGAAAAAAGCAAGTGCTTTTTTTTTTTTTTTTTTTTCAAAATCAAAGATAAGACTTTTCAGATTGAGAAACTATCGAGCATTGTAAGGTAAAATAAATTCATATTAAGATAAGATATACCCAAGTGAAACTTCAGAAAATTAAGGATGAGCAAGTTATAAAACCTACAGAAGGTTTTTCCCGGGAAGACAGGTTGCCTTCTAAACAATGACATTCAGCAGAAATGTCATCAGTAAAAAATAAATGCCTAAAATATTCAAAGGGTTGAGGGAAAACAATTTCAACATAAAATTCTATACCTAGTTAAACTATTTAATATAGAGGACATAAAAAGACATTTTCAACATTCAGAAGTCAAGATGAGAGGCCACTTAAAGACTTGCCAAAAGATTTACTTAACAGTGACATTTAACAAGAAGAAAAATGAACATAGAACAAAGAAGTGCAAAGTAAGAAACCATGGTAAGTCCACAGCCTGGAGGAGTATATTAGTAAATCCTCTTAATTACTGGATGAAAACCAACAACAATAAAAAAAAAAAAAAAGCAAATGAGAAAAATACTGTAGTTTAGTTAAAATATATTTGTGTAAAATAAGATGTAAGAAGTAATTAACTTGTCATTAATCAAAACAAATATAAGCAAATTAATTCAAGTTTTTATAAAGCCATTATATAAACTTGAATTCACTTAAAACTCGGGACTAAGATGTTTACAAAAGACACAAAGACAATAAACCCACAAAAAGGAAGAATATTTAAAAAATGATTGAAGATTAACCTGGTAAATGATATACCAAAAGAAAGCCAATATAATAAAATTAAGATTCAAAAGTAAGATTTTAATTAAAAATCATGAAAAGTGATGAAAAACATGATGAAACAATGGAAAAAGATATGGCGCTTATGCATCTGACAACATACCTTCAAAACACACAAAACAAAAGCTGATAGGATCACAAAGAATAACAAACAAATCTATAATCATAGACAAGTTTATGCAAAATTAATAAATAAAGCAGATCTTAAAAAATAAGAAGTAAGGATATGTAAGGTGTGAGAAAAAATGAAATGAACAAGGTTGTTCTAATAGTGTTTTCCATGGCACTTGACAAATTGATTCTCAAGGTGAGATCAAATTTCAAAAGTTCCACAATAGCTCTGAAAGTGGCTTTTACATCATCTACTGAAATGGTAGACGAGTTCCCTTTGGGGCTTCCCTGGTGGCTCAGGGGTAAAGACTCCACCTGCCAATACAGGAGACCCAGGTTCTAGCCCTGGGTTGGGAAGATCCCCTGGAGAAAGGAATGGCAACACATTCCAGTATTCTTTCCTGGGAAATCCCATGGTTAGAGGAGCCTGGAGGGATACAGTCCGTGGGGTCGCAAAGAGTCGCACATGACCTAGTGACTAACAGTTTCCCTTTGTGCTTCCCTGATGGCTCAGCAGCTTTAGCAGCTTTAGAATCCACCTGCAGTGCAGGAGGCACAAGAGATGAGCGTTCTAACCCTGTGTTGGGAAGATCCCCTAGGGAAGGGGACGGCAACCGTTGCACTCCAATATTCTTGTCTGAAAAAGTCCATGGACAGAGGAGACTGGCAGGCTACAGTCCATAGGGTTGCAAAGAATCAGACATGACTGAATGACTAAGCACAGCACACACACACACACACAAGCGCGTGCACACACACACACACACACACACACACACATTGAAATGGCAAAAGTAATGAGGCTGTTGTGAAGATGAAATGGGTCCTCAGAGCCCCAGGTGCCTCACCCTCTTTCTCTGCACCTGCAAGATTGAAGGTGGGCTTTGGCGCAGGGGCAGGAAACATTGCTTCCGTTCTCTTATTTGAGAACCCCCGGTGGTGGCCCCCCAGCCAGGAGCCACATGAATCCGCCTAGAGGATGAAGAAGCATCAGGAAAGGACAGACAGGTCCACTCTTCCCATCCCGGCTCAGTCCACCAGAGGGTGTGTCCTTCAAAGTGAGTGGGAAAAGCTGCATTCCTTCTGAAAAGAAGCACACAAAGGACCACAAAGAGAACAAATTGGACACAATGTTCCCCAGAAACCACTTCAGGGCAGATACATCAGAGGGCATGGCATCTGCTCACAGATGAACAGACATCATGCTCTCTGAATCAAGGAGAACGTTTGTCTGTGGCCGCAATGGTTTTGATGGGCTCCAGATTTCCACAGGTATGGAGGAAAGAAGCCTATGTTCATAGATGATCGTGTTAAATCTACTGACACTCTCTTGTCACCTGACTGCAGCCAGGCAGCAAGTGGGTGGGCAAGTCTTGATGCCAGGCTCTGCTCTAGCTGACACATCTCATTGGTCAAGACTTCCTCTGACTGGACTGTTTTCCTATAAAAGAAAAACTGGATGCCACAATGCCCAAGCTATTTTCTAGCCTAAATGTATGCAATTCCCAATGAATAGTTACAATAGATGGGATAAATAGGCCATCATCAGAAACACAAACATTTAGCTGAAGTTTATCTGAAGAGATTTTAATGCTGTATGGACTGGAGCTCTTGGGAATGGGCAAGGGTGCTGTCTGGTTTCCTGAGAAAGAAAGTGTTAGTTGATCAGTTGTGTCCAACGTTTTGCAACCCCATGGACTGTAGCCCAGGCTCCTCTGTCCATGGAGTTTTCCAGGCAAGAACACTAGACTGGGTTACCATGCCCTCCTCTAGGGGATCTTCCCCACCCAGGGACTGAACCTGGGTCTCCTGCATTGAGGGTGGACTCTTTACTGTCTGAGCCACCAGGGAAACCATCTGGTTTCTATGATGGACAGTAAGGAGGTGCTAATGGTTGTCTGGAGCCAGTAGGGCAACCAGCCTGGTAGGGCCAGGGTGACTCGACCATGCGCTAAGGAGCCTAGAATGTCACAGTCCACTGCTTACAAAGCCAAGGGCCTTGGCAAGTTGATGTCTTCCAGGAGGAGGAGAGGAATCTCTAGGTGGCAGAGTGATGGAGAGCCTGTTAGAGCAGCTTCCTGAGGAAATGCATTCTTTGGCAGTGGGCTTCCTGTTGAGACCAGCAGCCCCTAAGTACCCCAGTGATATCCTGGGGCTCTTGAGCTGCTAGTTATTTCAGCCCTGATGTGCTAAAGAACCTCCATGCAGGATGACAAATGGGTGGGGGTGGGGGGAACAAAGAATATTCAGGAGAAGTTATTTCCCCATCAAGCAAACCTGGCTTGTCATTCGAAAGCCCTTCAAAGGGAAGCTTCCTAAAGATTAATCCCTAAGCCCCAGCTCAGTATAATCCTGGAGGTAAGGCCCAAGAAGGGCCTCCCAAGTACTTCTGGTGATGAGCTGTGTGTCCCCTGGACCCAGATCCTCCAGTCTTCTCGTAGAAGGGTCTCGTCATGGATGGCCCCTGGCAGTTTTGTCCACAATCAACAGGGAAAGCAAAATGGGTACACCAGGTCTCTCACCTTCTTAACGTTCTTTCTCAAGAACCCTCCATATCTAGGACCAGAGGAAATTCTGGATCCAGCCCATTTCCCAGCCCTCCTGGATAACACTGCCCTTCTTGGGCCCCTTCCTGAATCTCCCAGCAGTTAACCTGCCCGTCTCAAACAGAGTCCTCAACATCAACAGGTTGGGATCAAATGAGCCTAAAATTGTGAGAGGGCACATGTCTAAAAATGCCTGGGTGCTTGCTGCTACGTGCTTTCTTGCCATACAGTCTAGAAAAACTTACATTAGGAAGATGTTTTCACACAGATCTTGGGCAAGACTGTATTCCTTAGCCCCTTAACTTCAGTTCACTTCAGTCTCTCAGTTGTGTCCAACTCCAGCCCCATGGACTGCAGCACGCCAGGCTTCCCTGTCCATCCCCAACTTCAGGAGCTTACTCAAACTCATGTCCATTGAGTCAGTGATGCCATCCAACCATCTCATCTGCTGTCGTCCCCTTCTCTTCCCACCTTCAATCTTTCCCAGCATCAGTGTCTTTTCCAGTGAGCCAGTTCTTTGTATCAGATGGCCAAAGTATTGGAGTTTCAGCTTCAGCATCAGTCCTTCCAATGAATATTCAGGACTGATTTCCTATAGGATGGACTGGTTTGTTCTCCTTGCAGTCCAAGGGACTCCCAAGAGTCTTCTCCAATATCACAGCTCAAAGTATCAATTCTTTAGCGCTCAACTTTCTTTATGGTCCAACTCTTACATCCATACATGACTCCTGGAAAAACCATAGCTTTGACTAGATGGACCTTTGTTGGTAAAGTAATGTCTCCGCTTTTTAATATGCTGTCAGGTTGGTCATAGCTTTTTTTCCAAGGAGCAAGTGTCTTTTAATTTCATGGCTGCAGTCACCATCTGCAGTAATTTTGGAGCCCAAATATATAGTCTGTCACAGTTTCCACTGTTTCCCCATCTATTTGCCATGAAGTGATAGGACCAGATGCCATGATCTTAGTTTTTTGAATGTTGAGCTTAAAGTCAACTTTTTCACTCTCCTCTTTCACTTTCATCAAGAGGCTCTTTGGTTCCTCTTTGCTTTCTGCCATAAGGGTGGTGTCATCTGTATACCTGGGGTTATTGATATTTCTCCCAGCAATCTTGACTCCAGCTTGTGCTTCATCCAGCCCGGGATTTCAAGCAATATACTCTGCAGATAAGTTAAATAAGCAGGGTGATAATATACAGCCTTGACATATTCCCTTCACGATTTGGAGCCAGTCTATTGTTCCATGTCCAGTTCTAACTGTTGCTTCTTGACCTGCATACAGATTTCTCAAGAGACAGGTCAGGTGGTCTGTTATTCACAGCTCTTGAAGAATTTTCCACAGTTTATTGTGATTCACACAGTCAAAGGCTTTGGCATAGTCAATAAAGCAGAAATATATGCTTTTCTGAAACTCTCTTGCTTTTTCTATGATTCAATGGATGTTGGCAATTTGATTTTTGATTCCTCTGCCTTTTCTAAATTCAGCTTAAACATGTGGAAGTTCACAGTTCATGTACTGGTGAATCCTGGCTTGGAGAATTTTGAGCATTACTTTACTACCATGTGAGATGAATGCAATTGTGAGGTAGTTTGAGCATTCTTTGGCATTGCCTTTCTTTGGTATTAGAATGAAAACTGATCTTTTCCAGTCCTGGCCACTGCTAAGTTTTCCAAATTTGCTGGTATATTTACTGCAACACTTTCACAGCATCATCTTTCAGGATCTGAAATAGGTCGACTGGAATTCCATCACCTCCACTAGCTTTGTTCCTAGTGATACTTCCTAAGACCCACTTGACTTTACATTCCAGGATGTCTGGCTCTAGGTGAGTGATTACACCATCGTGGTTATTTGGGTCATGAAGATCTTTTTTGTACAATTCTTCTGTGTATTCTTGCCACCTCTTCTTAATATCTTCTGCTTCTGTTAGGGCCATAACATTTTTGTCCTTTATTGTTCCCATTTTGCATCAAATGTTCCCTTGGTATCTCCAAGCTTCTTGAAGAGATCTCTAGTCTTTCCCATTCTATTGTTTTACCAAGTTTCTTTGTATTGATCACTGAGGAAGACTTTCTTATCTCTCATTGCTATTCTTTGAACTCTGCATTCAAATGGGTACATCTTTCCTTTTCTCCTTTGCCTTTCAGTTCAGTTCAGTCACTCAGTCATGTCTGACTCTGCAACCCCATGGACTGCAACACACCTGGCCTCCCTGTCCATCTCCAACTCCTGGAGCTTACTCAAACTCATGCCCATTGAGTCGGTGATGATATCCAATCATCTCATCCTCTCCCATCTCTTTTTCCTCTTTCCTTCAATCTTTCTCAGCATCAGGGTATTTTCTAATGAGTCAGCTCTTTGCATCAGGTGGCCAAAGTATTGGAATTTCAGCTTCAGCATCAGTCTTTCCAATGAATATTCAGGACTGATTTCTTTTGGGATGGACTGGTCAGCTCTCCTTGCAGTCCAAGAGACTTTCAAGAGTCTTGTCCAACACCACAGTTCAAAAGCATCAACTCTTCGGGGCTCAGCTTTCTTTATAGTCCAACTCTCACATCCATACTTGACTACTGGAAAAACCATAGCTTTGACTAGATGGACCTTTGTTGACAAAGTAATGTCTCTACTTTTTAATATGCTATCTAGGTTAGTCATAACTTTTTTTCCAAGGAGCAAGTGTCCTAATTTCATGGCTGCAGTCACCATCTGCAGTGATGTTAGAGCCCGAAAAAATAGTCTGTCACTGTTTCCACTCTTTTCCTATCTATCTATTTGCCATGAAGTGATTGGACCAGATGCCATAATCTTAGTTTTCTGAATTTGAGTTTTAAGCCAACTTTCTCACTCTCCTCTTTTCCTTTGCCTTTAGCTTCTCTTCTTTTCTCAGCTATTTGGAAGTCCTCCTCAGGCAACTATTTTGCCTTTTTGCATTTCTTTTCCTTGGGGATGGTCTTGATCACTGCCTCTTGTACAATGTCACGAGCCTTCATCCATAGTTCTTCAGGCACTCTATCAGATCTAGTCTCTTAAATCTATTTCTCACTTCCACTGTATAATCATAAGGGATTTGAATAGGTCATACCTGAATGGTCTAGTGGTTTTTCCTACTTTCTTCAATTTAAGTCTGAATTTGGCAATAAGGAGTTCATGGTCTGTGCCACAGTTCGCTCCCAGTCTTGTCTTTGCTAACTACATAGAACTTCTCCATCTTTGGCTGCAAAAAATATAATCAATCTGATTTCCGTATTGGCCGTCTGGTTATATCCAAGTGTAGAGTTGTCTCTTGTGCTGTTGGAAGAAGGTCTTTGCTATGACCAGTGCTTTCACTTGGCAAAACTTTGTTAGCCTTTGCCCTGTTTCATTTTGTATTCAAAGTCAAATTTGCCTGTTACTCCAGGTATCTCTTGACTTCCTACTTTTGCATTCCAGTCCCTTATAATGAAAAGGACATCTTTTGGGGGAGTATTAGTTCTAGAAGGTCTTCTAGGTCTTCAAGGAACTGTTGAGCTTCTTCCACACTACTGATGGGAGCATAGACTTGGATTATTATGATATTGAACAGCCTCTTCAGTGGGACACTAACTTAAATTAGAAACCACCCCNCATTCCAGTCCCTTATAATGAAAAGGACATCTTTTGGGGGAGTATTAGTTCTAGAAGGTCTTCTAGGTCTTCAAGGAACTGTTGAGCTTCTTCCACACTACTGATGGGAGCATAGACTTGGATTATTATGATATTGAACAGCCTCTTCAGTGGGACACTAACTTAAATTAGAAACCACCCCCTTCCTTAAAAAACATGTACAAGCTTCCAATCACAAATTGATGTTCTCTGTCCCTCTGAAACTTTTGCACTCAGCCTGTGTACATTGTACAGGAGACAGGGATCAAGACCATCCCCATGGAAAAGAAATGCAAAAAAGCAAAAGGGCTGTCTGGGGAGGCTCACAAGCTGGAATCAAGATTGCCGGGAGAAATATCAATAACCTCAGATATGCAGATGACACCACCCTTATGGCAGAAAGTGAAGAGGAGCTAAAAGGCCTCTTGATGAAAGTGAAAGAGGAGAGTGAAAAAGTTGGCTTAAAGCTCAACATTCAGAAAACGAAGATCATGGCATCTGGTCCCATCACTTCATGGGAAATAGATGGGGAAACAGTGGAAACAGTGCCAGACTTTATTTTTTTGGGCTCCAAAATCACTGCTGATGGTGACTGCAGCCATGAAATTAGAAGACGCTTACTCCTTGGAAGAAAAGTTATGTCCAACCTAGATAGCATTTTCAAAAGCAGAGACATTACTTTGCCGACTAAGGCCTGTCTAGTCAAGGCTATGGTTTTTCCTGTGGTCATGTATGGATGTGAGAGTTGGACTGTGAAGAAGGCTGATCGCCGAAGAATTGATGCTTTTGAACTGTGGTGTTGGAGAAGACTCTTGAGAGTCCCTTGGACTGCAAGGAGATCCAACCAGTCCATTCTGAAGGAGATCAACCCTGGGATTTCTTTAGAAGGAATGATGCTAAAGCTGAAACTCCAGTACTTTGGCCACCTCATGCGAAGAGTTGACTCATTAGAAAAGACTCTGATGCTGGGAAGGATTGGGGGCAGGAGGAGAAGGGGACGACAGAGGATGAGATGGCTGGATGGCATCACTGACTCGATGGAAGTGAGTCTGAGTGAATTCCGGGAGATGGTCATGAACAGGGAGGCCTGGCGTGCTGCGATTCATGGGGTCGCAAAGAGTCGGACATGACTGAGCGACTGAACTGAACTGAACTGTGTACACTGATTCTCTATCAGCCTGTGTACACTGATTATCAATCAGCCTGTGTACACTGATTCTCTATCAATCAGCCTGTGTACACTGATTCTCTATCAATCAGCCTGTGTACACTGACTCTCTGTCAGCCTGTGTACACTGATTCTCTATCAGCCTGTGTGTGATCCGGAGACTTCCTTCACCCCTTGTTTGCTCCCTCCTTCCCTCACTCACTCTTCTACCTCATCAAATGCCTTTTGTTGGGTAGAAATTTAACAAAATGCAGGGAATACAAAAATAGAAGACATTATTCCCCTCTTAAGAATCCTACAACAAGTTGAACAGAAGAAAAGGAAAAACAATGCTTTTAAAAATAGTGTAATAGACCATTATGACCGCATCAAGCATACTAATATTTGCATTATAGGGATCCCATGAGAAGAGAGAGAGAGAAGGGGACAGAGGACTTACTTTGAAAAATAATAGGTGAAAACTTTCCTAACCTGGGAAAGGATACCTCTACCCATGTCCAGGGAGCAGATGAGGTTCCCAACAAGATGAAGCCAAACAGTTTCACATCAAGACACATTTTAATTAAAATGGTAAAAGTTGAAGAGAAAATCTTAAATGCATCAACAGAAAAGCAACTGACTATTTACATGAGAATTCCCATAAAACTCTCAGCTGAGTTTTCAGAAGAAACTTGCAGGCCAGAGGGAGCGGCATGATATATCCAAAGTGTTGAAAGGAAATAACCTACCACTGAAATACTCTGCCCAGCAGAGCTATCATTCAGATTAAATGGAGAGACAAAGAGTTTTACAGACAAGCAAAAGCTAAAAGAGTTCAGCACCACTAAACCAGCCCTACAATAAATGTTAAAGGGACTTCTCTAAGTGAAAAGGTAAGACCACAGCTACAAATATGAAAATTACAAAACGAAAAAATCTCACTGGTAAACACAGAAAACAGTGAAAGAGCAGACCACACACTTATAAAGCTAGTGCACGCTAAGTCTCTGACTCTGCGACCCCATGGACTGTAGCCCACCATGCTCCTCTGTCCATGGGATTCTCTAGGCAAGAATGCTGGAGTGGGTTGCCATTTCCTCCTCCAGGGGATCTTCCCAACCCAGGGATTGAACCCAAGTCTCTTATGTCTCCTGCATTGGCAGGTGTGTCCTTTAAAACATTAGCATCACCTGGAAAGCCCACATTGGCATATACTCATTCATAAAAAATGAAATCTTGCCAGTGCTAAGTGAAATAAGTCAGACAGGAAAAGATTCCACTTACCTGAGGAATCCAAAGAAGAAACAAACAAAACAAAATGAAAACACTTACAAATAAAGAAAAAAAAAAAAAAAGTGATTGCCAGAAGAGATGGAGGTTGGTGAATAAAATATGTACAAAGGATTAAGAGGCACAAACCTTCAGTTATATAACAGATAAGTCAAGAGGTTTCAAAATACAACATAGGAATGTGGTTGATAATATAATAATAAGTTTGTATGGGGGTTTACTAGAGTTATTGTGCTGATTATTTCATGGCATATGCAAATGTCAATGGAGAAGGCAATGGCACCCCACTCCAGTACTCTTGCCTGGAAAATCCCATGGGCAGAGGAGTCTGGTAGGCTGCAGGTGGCTAAGAATCGGACACAACTGAGCGACTTCACTTTCACTTTTCACTTTCACGCATTGGAGAAGGAAATGGCAACCCACTCCAGTGTTCTTACCTGGAGAATCCCAGGGATGAGGGAGCCTAGTGGGCTGCCATCTATGGGGTTGCACAGAGTCGGACACAACTGAAGCGACTTAGCAGCAGCAGCAAATGTCAAATCACCTGAAACTTATGCAATATTGTGCATCAACTATATTTCAATAAAAAGAACCCTACAACTAATCTTCTCCAACTCGCCCCACTTGAACAAATCTATGGTGAACCGCTTCATTAAAAATCAAATACCCTCTCTTGTGCAATACATACAAAAATACTCATTTCCTCTTTCTGGGCCTCAGGAAGTGTGTCTGAGGCACTGGTTTTCAAATCATGTTCTCCGCAGACCTCATTCAGTGCTCGGTTAGAGAAGGAGGCTCATCTGAGGAGTGGAATCCCAGCTTCCCTCTGCATCTTCAGCTCTGCCGACAAGCGTGTAACCTTGAGCTGACTTCTCGTGAGGTGCTTTCAAAACCCCTGGTGTCAGTGATACGCAAGGGTCCTTCCAGAGTCTGCACTCTGTGATTCTGAGATCATATAAAAGGGCCATATTTGCAGGAGATCTGCATGAAGAAGAGTTTGGATTGATGATACAGGGGAGAGGGAACTATGGTCAGAGACTATTTGAAGGCTACACAGGCTGAAATGAAAGTATGAGTGTTTAATTGCTCCCTTCAAGCCAAGCATGAGAGGCTGGGAGAAAGTGTCCAAGTGGTTTCATGCAACCAGAATAGATTTTAATGATCACCTGGCACCTTCCAAAATTATAGCTGTGAATGGGGTTATTTTTATCAGTTGATATGCATCCAAAGAAAATTCAATGTGCTCTGTATTCATTAAATGATGATATACACAGTCCATGACTAAATTATTCATCTTTTTATTGTTTTAAGTGTCCAAGTGAATGCCACCTGCCCAGATACTTAATAGTAAGCAACCAAGCATTTAAATATTTGACCTGTTCACTAACTGCCAAGAGAAAAGAGCATTTGTAAGCTTAAAAAAACCAGAAACATAGAGCTCAAAGTAACACATACATTAAAAGTTATTTTTATTTAGTCTCTAAATTGTCTCCATGTTGTGAATTTGTTGTATAGTTTTAATGATGTAAGTTATGGGTAGGGTTTCTCTGGTTCCTGATAACTCATTGGAACAGAAATTCATCAGGGTGTAAGAGATTTGCAAGAAATTTTCACCGGTCTTAAATTACCCACTCAAGTTTTTAAAATAAGGAAACACGTGGCTTGGTTAAAGTGCCCCCATCGCCACCATGTGAGGGCAGGCTGGCCCACGGTCCCAAGGCTGCTAAGAAATTGTGCCCTTCCTTTGTTCTCCTTGCAGACTCTGTCTCAGGAAAGAGCTTTCCATTTAGAGAAGATTCAGTCATTCTGACAAGGCAGTCTTTTCATCTCTTCCATCTATGGTAACATGCCTAAGATGAAAATTAGAGTGAAAATGGATTTTGACTGAAAACTAAACTGGCAAATATAATTAGTGTCTCCAGCGCATACAGGCTTGAATGGCCTCTGCCCTCACCAGTCAAACGTCACACTCTGACCACCTCCTGGCCTCACCCTGCAGCTCTGCTCTGCTGAGCTCCCTGGAAGGTGTACGAAGACAGACACCATTATCCCCAGATGGGTGACGGCTCCATATGGGCCTCCTCGGGGGGAGAGGAGCGGAGAGTGGGCGGCCCGTGTCCCCGTCCTGCGGTGAGGTAGCTCAGGCATCCTGGGGGGTCAGCCCGCCCCAGGGGACTCCCAGACTCAGCCGGCATAAGCTCTTGATTCCGAGCTTCTCCTTCTTGCCTTACTTTACTTCCCTGCCCACAGAGGCTGAAACAAGGACACAGTCAGTTCTGTCTATCACCACCCTGAGGCCTCTCATGACCTCAGCAGTCCACGCAGCCGTCCTGAGTTCAACCAGCATGGGCAGGAGCTGCTGGGCACGCAAGGGGGTCATCACTCCAACCCTTGTTCCATAAGACCAACTTCAGCGTTTCAGACCACCCAAGGAGCTCGCTGAGTGTGAAAATCCGCACTTCTTAACAGACCCTGACCTGCTGTCTTCTCTAGGCTCCCTGCACGTGGGCCAGTACCGCCTCCCTCAGGAGAAGCGGCCCTGGGCTCCGTAAGCGTCCAGGTGCGCAGACCTCAGGATCAGGACGAGCGGTGATGCAACAGTGCTCTGTGGGGCCTCGGCTCTTCCACACGAATCGTCCCATTTTCTCTTCACAGAAACACGCACACACACAAACACACACACACACAAACACAAAACCACACACACAAACACAAAATCACACACACACACAAACATACACACAAACACACATACACACAAATCCACTGAGGATGCAGAGGGGAAGGACATGTCATTTATTGTCACTTCTGGAATATATTTTATTTTTGGGGGGAATATATTTTAAATCCTTAAACTGACGCTGATAAGTAAGTCATACCTTCCATTTCACAGAAGGATAAGCTGAGGTCACACAGGTTAAATAACCTGTCCACTGCCAGTGCTGTTGGTGAGCTGCTGCTGGATCCAGAACACAGTTCCTGGGCCTCCAAGCAGCTCGTTTCATCTCATTACATACTTCTGCACCCTGCTAGTGCAAATCCCTGTGATGGAGGTCTTATCTGGGTGGCTCTTTGTCCTACCTGCAAGCAGGCTCGGGGCAGGTTGTAGACCTGCCTCAGATACGGTGGGGAAGCTACAGGTGTGCCAGTCTGGATGGGCACTGGGTGAAGAGGCAAACCCAGACTGTCAACTCAGGGCTGAAGGTCTAGGGGGTCGTGGGGCTCTGTGGAACCGCCACCCCCAGGAAAGCAGGAAGTAGGTGAGTCTCACTGACACCGATGGAGCCTCACAGGCTCACCAAACTGGTTCAGCCAGGATGGACGCTTACGGTGTTGGGGGGGGGGGGCCACACCAACATGAGTTGATGGCTGAAAACTCAGATCAAATGCAGCAACAGCGCTGGTGGGGACAGACAGGAAGCAAGCAGGGCAGCTCCCGGGGTGGACACAGGGCAGCGTCCAGAGGGCAGGGGCAGCACCCTCCTCCCCTCCATTCACCCAAAGAGAGCAGCGGCAGCAAGAAAGGAATAAGCAGGTCGGAGCCTCCTCAGGGGCCTGTTTGGAGAAAAAAGAGTGTTTGGGAGCCAGGTGGGCGGTTCCCAAGAAACAGTGCGTGACCAGGCTTCCCAGTCTCCAAGACTGGCTTCCTAGTCTCTCCACCCGGCTGTGGATCCCTGGTCTCTGCTTCACGGGTCCCAGATGTGCAGCAGCGTCACCAACCTCAGGAACAATGGTTTACACGTGCAAATACCGGCAGCCTGTGATAGAGCAGAGGAAACCCCTCAACCCCAGAACACCTAGCGGGGGTCACTGTGCTGTCTCTTCAGTCGTGTCTGACTCTGTGACCCCATGGACTGTAGCCCACCAGGCTCCTCTGTCCATGGGATTCTCCAGGCAAGAATACCTGAGTGGGTTGCCATCCCCTCCTGCAGGGGAACTTCCTGACCCAGGGATCGAACCTGCGTCTCTTGCACCTCCTGTACTGGCGGGTGGGTTCTTTATCACTGGGCTGGGGAAGCCCCTAAGCTGCCAGGTTTTGCATCCTGATCTTCCTCCCTTGGTTATAAAGTCACAGCAAGTCGTTCTTCCAGAGCCAGATTTCCTAGTGGATTTCAAGAATATGACGGTGACAAACTTGCAGAGCGTCCTTGCCACACAACAGGAGGTCATCTAGCTGAGCTCAGTGAGCCCTATGGCTGAGTCCAGAGTTGAGTGTTTCCACAGCAAAGAGGGAGGGGAGGTCGTGGCAGGAGGAGACCAAGGAACAGAAGTGCCAGCAGGCAAGGAAACCTCACCTTGGGGAGGCGCTGGGGCCCCGCCTGCTCCCTCCTGGTGGCTCCCGCACTGAGGAAGGCCAGCACGGATGCCCCTGACCCCAGGAGTCCAGGAGGGGCCAGGAACCCTAAGAAAAAAAAAAGTTTGTTCTTAGAAATTCCTCTGAAATGGTCCTGCAGAGGCCCAGCCCCACAGGACCACACCTGGACCCCCACAGAGCCTACAGCCCTCTCCCTGCCTCCTCCCCGCCCCCTCACTCTCTCCATCTGAGCACCCACCGCACATCTGATGCTCAACAATGAACAAATCAAAGTTCCCCACCCACTTGTGGCACTTATATTTTAGCTGGAGAGACATTTATAAGCAAACAAGTGAATAATAGCAGATGCATATTATAATCTTAGGAAGAGATTGTGTCCTGAAGCCAAATAGAAGAGCAGCAAAGACGTTCAGGATGTCTGGGAGGAGGTGGTCCAAGTGAGGGGCGTGGAGTCCGGCTGAGGATGGAGAGAGCTGTGACGCCTGAGGAGGATGAAAGGAGGAATCGTCTAGTGCCATCGAATCTCTGTAGAATCCAGATTCCACTGAAGGAAAGTAATCACGATAGTTATATTTTTAAAGGCTGATATTTGCAGACTCTGGCAACTAATTCCTTTGTAAATGCTTTAAATTATGATGAAAATTTTTAGATTTCAACCTAAAAATGTATAGACGCATAATTTTTCTAAATTACTTTTATGATGAAAATTTTTAGATTTCAACCTAAAAATGTATAGACACATAATTTTTCTAAATTACTTTTAGGTGTACAAGGACAAAAGTACTGATGTATATGAAAATGTGAAGTCCCCTGGTTGAAATCCTTACCCATCACTCATTGCCTCAGGTGAACACAATTGATACTTCCAAGCTCTAACTATCAACGCTTTGCTGGCACTTTTACTTAACTTTCATTTAAGGTGAAGGCAGTATGATTAGCCTTCCTTTGAGAAAAGAGAGACTCATCTGAAATCACAGGAACCAGTGAAATGACAAGGATGAGAATCATGAACTTCTGAGGCCCAGAGGATGAGGCGTTTCTGCCAGATAAGAAATACAGGTCAAGGAGCCCAACCAAGGAGCCACATTTTCTTTGAGGTGCTTTCATTCACCTTCTAAATGTGAGATCCATTTCCTTTTTTGGTGAGCCAGTTCACCAGAAAATTGTCCTGATGAGAACTAGACATAAGTAGACTTCAAGTATCATAAATCAGAATCAGGGACAAAGTTAAAAAATTCTCCGGGATCTCACTGAATGAAAGAAAGGATCAGAGAAAAGCAGGTGGTGAGTACGTACTTGCCGAAGAAGCCAGGTAGACAATGAACAAACACATCATGTCTGGTGGAGAAGGGACCCCCGAAGTGTGCACACACACGCACACACCCCAACACTGGAAACACCAGAGCCCACAGCCTGCCCTCCCCGCCCCTGCGTTCAACTTCTCGCGACACCACCAGTGGAAAGGTTTACGTAAAACAGAACGTATTATGTCAGTCACATCAACCAAAAGAACAAGTTTTAAAGGTGAAAAGGAGAAACAGAACCCCTCTTAGGGACAAGATGGAGCTGACATGTTTGGGGGGAACCCCTATTGAGAACCCCCTTTTGCATCATTAATGACTTTCTTGCAACAGAAAGACTAGATTACAGAAGCATCATCATTGCATAAGGCAACAGTATTCTGCGTGCCTGAGGAAAACCTTCCCTGCCCCCACGTGGAGACTGTACAGGAGGAAAACATTAGCAAACCATTTAACAGAATAAATACCCAGGTGGCTCACAAATCAATCCTGAAACATCGTGAAGAAGTTCCACAACAGAACGTCTTCACAAAGCGGGTTTCTGGGTTGGTCTCCGCCCCGAGTAGAGCTTCCATAGGTAGTCAGCAAGGCAGCTCTGAAACCCGGCAGCTGGACAGTCTGCATGAGACGCTTCCATGGGAGCAAGCTGTCACGGAGGAGCTGTTCTGAAAGTGCTTTCAACGTGTGCCCTGAGCTGGCATCAGACCCCACCAGGCCTTAGTTTCCCTGTGTGAAAAACTGGGAGATACAGTACCTGCCTCCTGGGTTTGTTGTAAGAACTGTATTAATGTCTGTAAAACACTGAGAACAGCGCTTGGCGCAGAGAACGCACTCCTGTCTCTGGTATATGCTTCCCGTGTCGGAAAGAGTCTTTCTTCAAGGGTAAGTTGAGAAGT
This sequence comes from Cephalophus harveyi, assembly GCA_006410635.1. NCBI lineage: Eukaryota > Metazoa > Chordata > Mammalia > Artiodactyla > Bovidae > Cephalophus > Cephalophus harveyi. The sequence goes on along the minus strand of SJYT01027291.1, from coordinate 122,818 downwards.
TTTGAGAAGACTGAAGCATAAGTCAAGAAAGCACTCTGTGTGACACTGTAACGGCAGATCCACGTCATGAACATTGGTCCAGACTCGGAGAACACACACCATTCAGCAACACCAAGGGTGACC
>SJYT01027291.1:89528-120089 GCA_006410635.1 Cephalophus harveyi | reverse complement strand
ACACCAGAGCCCACAGCCTGCCCTCCCCGCCCCTGCGTTCAACTTCTCGCGACACCACCAGTGGAAAGGTTTACGTAAAACAGAACGTATTATGTCAGTCACATCAACCAAAAGAACAAGTTTTAAAGGTGAAAAGGAGAAACAGAACCCCTCTTAGGGACAAGATGGAGCTGACATGTTTGGGGGGAACCCCTATTGAGAACCCCCTTTTGCATCATTAATGACTTTCTTGCAACAGAAAGACTAGATTACAGAAGCATCATCATTGCATAAGGCAACAGTATTCTGCGTGCCTGAGGAAAACCTTCCCTGCCCCCACGTGGAGACTGTACAGGAGGAAAACATTAGCAAACCATTTAACAGAATAAATACCCAGGTGGCTCACAAATCAATCCTGAAACATCGTGAAGAAGTTCCACAACAGAACGTCTTCACAAAGCGGGTTTCTGGGTTGGTCTCCGCCCCGAGTAGAGCTTCCATAGGTAGTCAGCAAGGCAGCTCTGAAACCCGGCAGCTGGACAGTCTGCATGAGACGCTTCCATGGGAGCAAGCTGTCACGGAGGAGCTGTTCTGAAAGTGCTTTCAACGTGTGCCCTGAGCTGGCATCAGACCCCACCAGGCCTTAGTTTCCCTGTGTGAAAAACTGGGAGATACAGTACCTGCCTCCTGGGTTTGTTGTAAGAACTGTATTAATGTCTGTAAAACACTGAGAACAGCGCTTGGCGCAGAGAACGCACTCCTGTCTCTGGTATATGCTTCCCGTGTCGGAAAGAGTCTTTCTTCAAGGGTAAGTTGAGAAGTTTTGAGAAGACTGAAGCATAAGTCAAGAAAGCACTCTGTGTGACACTGTAACGGCAGATCCACGTCATGAACATTGGTCCAGACTCGGAGAACACACACCATTCAGCAACACCAAGGGTGACCATGATGTAGACGGTGGACGTGGGGTGATAATGTCACCCCCAGCCTGTCAATGCAGGGTCACTGACCGTGACAAGTGTACAACTGGTGATCCCCAGATGGAGAGTGAGGGGAAGCTGGGCATTTATGGACTCAGGTAGATGGGAAATCTACCTTCTCAGTTTTGCTATGAACCCAAAATTGCTCTAAAAAGTTAAAAACCAAAAGTCACCTCTATTGAATTACCTTGTCCAAATCAGAAAATATTGCCTAGAATTAAGAAAAAGTAAGGAGACTGGTGTGTGTGTGTGTGTGTGTGTGTGTGTGTGTGTATTTAAGAGACAGAGACAAGCTCATGAATGGACTCAGATATTTCAAAAGACAGGCTCCCACATCCTGAGCTATGGAACCTTCACTGGTGTGGTTCCTGCAAAACAATGACAACTCTGAGAAGCCCAGAAGGACAGGGTTATTTTACAGTCATGGTGGAGCAGAGGGCCATGAGACATGCCTTCGGGATGCATTCGCTTAGTTAATGCTGTTCATTTGCTTAGATGCTCATCTAGCTTCCTGGATGCTACTTCATCTGAAGTCTTTGAGGACAGGAAAGTGGATGAAGATGAAGGATGGCTTCAGCAGCCTTTGGCTTCAGCCCTTGGAGAGAACTGGTTACATTCATTCATTCATTAACCAGCATTTCAGGCATTTCATATGACTGGGCGGTACTCATTGCTGCAAATATGGAAATGAAAAAGGCACGACCAAGTCTTCAGAGAGACCTAATGGAGGAGACGGACATTAAAAACCCATGTCCTGTGGATCATAAGGACAACCACAGAGGCATATAAAGTGTGCAGGAAGACCGAGGACTGGACTGGAGGTGTGGGCAAGGAAGGCACCAAGTGGGGCCTGAGATGCTCTCAGTGAAGTGACAACTCAGGGAGTTTAGGGACATGAGAGGAGCAGTGGTGCGTGTATCAATACGTAGCAATCACAGCGGATGGAATGGCCAGAGAGCAGCCCAGGGAGAGACAAACAGCCTGAAGAAAGGAGCAGGCAAGGGCTGCAGGGAGGGGAGAACTCTGAGTGAAGGTGGGGGGAGCGGGGCCAGAAGCCACCCTGAGGAGGTTGCAGGTTGGCTGTGCTTGTTTCAAAATAATTAGCTTTGTATTGTTGGAGTCACATCCTTTTTGTCAGCAAATTATTTGAAAAGCTTGCTCTCCTACCTTACTGTTGAGAACAATGCTAGCCAAAGTTTGGCTCCTTTTCAGATGCTATCCTGCCAGACACAAGTTTCCTTTGTTATTAAAATGCCTTCCCCCTTCTCCAGTGCTCCATAATAATCTAGACCATTTACGGGACACTTACCTTCACGTTAACAGATGACATCAAATATCCCTTGGTCAGCTTTCCATTCTGCCTCCTAACTGAAAAGTCACTTCTGCTAATAATGAACAACAATGAACCCATTTTTGTATGCATCTTTACTAACTGGTTTCTAGCATTCATGGTTTAATAAAACACTTATGACACGTGTAGCTTATTAAGATGCTTAAATCCTTAGATACCACACAAGAAGGGAAAATTGCCACAGAGTTTCAAGAAAATAATTTCGTCAGTTTAAACACCAAATTCTCAATGACTTTACTCATTTCTCTTGTCATTATTTTATTTGATCCGTTAACAGCTCAGGTTAGGGTTACTGACCCCCATGTGTGCTAAGCCGCTTCAGTCGTGTCTGACTCTTTGCAATCCCCTGGACTGTACCCTGCAAGGCTCCTCTGTCCATGGGATTTCCCAGGCAAGAATACTGGAGTGGGTTGCCATTTTCTCCTCCAGGGGATCTTTAAGACCCAGGGATCGAACCCATGTCTCCTGCGTCTCCTGCACTGGCAGGCTGATTCTTTACCGCTGACCCACCAGGGAAATCCCACACAGATGAAAATTCCAATTTTGCTATTTTTGCCTCAAAAAGAAAAGAATTGACACATGACTCACTCGAAGGCAGGGAACTGAAACAATCTGGACAGAATCATAGGCTCCCACATCCTGAGCTATGGAACCTTCACTGGTGTGGTTCCTGCAAAACAATGACAACTCTGAGAAGCCCAGAAGAACAGGGTAATTTTAACAGTCATGGTGGAGCAGAGGGCCATGAGACATGCCTTCGGGATGCATTCGCTTAGTTAATGCTGTTCATTTGCTTCGATGCTCATCTGGCTTCCTGGATGCTACTTCATCTGAAGTCTTTGGGGACAGGAAAGTGGATGAAGATGAAGGATGGCTTCAGCAGCCTTTGGCTTCAGCCCTTGGAGAGAACTGGTTACATTCATTCATTCATTAACCAGCATTTCAGGCATTTCATATGACTGGGCGGTACTCATTGCTGCAAATATGGAAATGAAAAAGGCACGACCAAGTCTTCAGAGAGACCTAATGGAGGAGACGGACATTAAAAACCCATGTCCTGTGGATCATAAGGACAACCACAGAGGCATTTTCATTCATTAACCAGCATTTCAGGCATTTCATATGACTGGGCGGTACTCATTGCTGCAAATATGGAAATGAAAAAGGCACGACCAAGTCTTCAGAGAGACCTAATGGAGGAGACGGACATTAAAAACCCATGTCCTGTGGATCATAAGGACAACCACAGAGGCATATAAAGTGTGCAGGAAGACCGAGGACTGGACTGGAGGTGTGGGCAAGGAAGGCACCAAGCGGGGCCTGAGTCAGAGGCATATAAAGTGTGCAGGAAGACCGAGGACTGGACTGGAGGTGTGGGCAAGGAAGGCACCAAGTGGGGCCTGAGATGCTCTCAGTGAAGTGACAACTCAGGGAGTTTAGGGACATGAGAGGAGCAGTGGTGCGTGTATCAATACGTAGCAATCACAGCGGATGGAATGGCCAGAGAGCAGCCCAGGGAGAGACAAACAGCCTGAAGAAAGGAGCAGGCAAGGGCTGCAGGGAGGGGAGAACTCTGAGTGAAGGTGGGGGGAGCGGGGCCAGAAGCCACCCTGAGGAGGTTGCAGGTTGGCTGTGCTTGTTTCAAAATAATTAGCTTTGTATTGTTGGAGTCACATCCTTTTTGTCAGCAAATTATTTGAAAAGCTTGCTCTCCTACCTTACTGTTGAGAACAATGCTAGCCAAAGTTTGGCTCCTTTTCAGATGCTATCCTGCCAGACACAAGTTTCCTTTGTTATTAAAATGCCTTCCCCCTTCTCCAGTGCTCCATAATAATCTAGACCATTTACGGGACACTTACCTTCACGTTAACAGATGACGTCAAATATCCCTTGGTCAGCTTTCCATTCTGCCTCCTAACTGAAAAGTCACTTCTGCTAATAATGAACAACAATGAACCCATTTTTGTATGCATCTTTNCTTTGTTATTAAAATGCCTTCCCCCTTCTCCAGTGCTCCATAATAATCTAGACCATTTACGGGACACTTACCTTCACGTTAACAGATGACGTCAAATATCCCTTGGTCAGCTTTCCATTCTGCCTCCTAACTGAAAAGTCACTTCTGCTAATAATGAACAACAATGAACCCATTTTTGTATGCATCTTTGCTAACTGGTTTATAGCATTCATGGTTTAATAAAACACTTATGACATGTGTAGCTTATTAAGATGCTTAAATCCTTAGATACCACACAAGAAGGAAAAATTGCCACAGAGTTTCAAGAAAATAATTTCATCAGTTTAAACACCAAATTCTCAATGACTTTACTCATTTCTCTTGTCATTATTTTATTTGATCTGTTAACAGCTCAGGTTAGGGGCACTGACCCCCATGCATGCTAAGCCGCTTCAGTCGTGTCTAACTCTTTGAGATCCCCTGGACTGTACCCTGCAAGGCTCCTCTGTCCATGGGATTTCCCATTTTCTCCTCCAGGGGATCTTCAGGAGCCAGGGATCGAACCCATGTCTCCTGTGTCTCCTGCACTGGCAAGCTGATTCTTTACTGCTGACCCACCAGGGAAATCCCACACAGATGAAAATTCCAATTTTGCTATTTCTGCCTGAAAAAGAAAAGAATTGACACATGACTCACTTGAGGGCAGGGAACTGAAACAATCTGGACAGAATCAGGACTCAGACCTTAGCGCTTTAGATCCCACAGATTGTGGCCTCTAATTGCTGATTCTTTACCGCTGACCCACCAGGGAAATCCCACACAGATGAAAATTCCAATTTTGCTATTTTTGCCTCAAAAAGAAAAGAATTGACACATGACTCACTTGAGGGCAGGGAACTGAAACAATCTGGACAGAATCAGGACTCAGACCTTAGCGCTTTAGATCCCACAGATTGTGGCCTCTAATAGAACACAAGCTTTCCCCCACAGTTAGGTAAGTTAAGATTTATAAAATGAAAATGAAGAGACTATATTTATTGAAAAAATATTCATATAAATGGACTCATGCAATTCAAAACTCTTGTTGTTCAAAGAGCAACTGTATTCTTTTCACTGGAGTTATTAATAAAAATAAGCACTTTTCATAGGTCCCAAGAAGGCTGAAAAAGCAAATGTTAGCCAATGGGGTGAGTGGAAAGGTCCAGAGGGAACTATTGTGGTTGTTATTCAGTCACTCAGTCTTGTCTGACTCTTTGCTACCCCATGGACGGCAACACGCCAGGCTTCCCTGTCCTTTACCATCTCCCAGAGTATGCTCAAACTCATGTACATTTAATTGGTGATGCCATCCTACCATCCCATCCTCTGTTGCCCGCTTCCCCTCCTGCCTTCAATCCTTCCCAGCATCAGTGAAGTGAAGTGAAGTCGCTCAGTCGTGTCCGACTCTTTGCAACCCCATGGACTATAGCCTACCAGGCTCCTCTGTCCATGGGATTTTTCAGGCAATAGTACTGGAGTGGATTGCTATTTCCTTCTCCAGGGGATCTTCCCAACCCAGGGATTGAACTCGGGTCTCCCGCATTCTAGACAGACGCTTTACCGTCTGAGTCACAGGTCTTTTCTAATGATGCAGTTCTTCCCATCAGGTGACCAAAGCATTGGAACTTCAGCTTCAGCATCAGTCCGTCCAATGAATATGCAGGATTAATTTCCTTGAGGATTGACAGGGTTGATCTCCTTGCAATCCAAGGGACTCTCAAGAGTCTTCTCCAGGACCACAGTTCAAAAACATTAATTCTTCAGCTTTCTTTATTGTCCAACCCTCACATCCATACATGACTACTGGAAAAACCGTAGCTTTGACTAGACAAACGATTGTTGGCAAAATAATGTCTCTGCTCTTTAATACACTGTCTAGGTTTGTCATAGCTTTTCTTCCAAGGAGCAAGCATCTTTTAATTTCATGTGCAGTCACCATTAGCAGTGAATTTGGAGCCCAAAAACATAACCTCTGTCACTGTTTCCATGGTTTCCCCATCTATTTGCCATGAAGTGATGGGACCAGACACCATGATCTTTGTATTATTTGAATGTTGAGTTTTAAGTCAGCTTTTTCACTCTCCTCTTTCACTTTCATCAAGAGGGTCTTCAGTTATTCTTCACTTTCTGCCATAAGAGTGGTGTCATCTGCATATCTGAGGTTATTGATATTTCTCCCGGCAATCTTGATTAAGAAGAGGTGACAAGAATACACAGAAGAACTGTACAAAAAAGATCTTCATGACCCAGATAACCACAATGCTGTGATCACTCACCTAGAGATAGACACCCTGCAATGTGAAGTCCAGTGGGCCTTCACAGAAAGCATCACTATGAACAAAGCTAGTGGAGGTGATGGAATTCCAGTAGAGTTATTCCAAATCCTAAAAGATGATGGTGTGTAAGTGCTGCACTCAATGTGCCAGCAAATTTTGAACTCAGCAGTGGCCACTGGACTGGAAAAGGTCAGTTTTCATTCCAATCCCAAAGAAAGGCAATGCCAAAGAATGCTCAAACTACCACACAATTGTACTCATCTCACACGTGAGCAAAGTAATACTCAAAATTCTCCAAGCAAGGCTTCAACAGTCCATGAGCCGTGAGCTTCCAGATGTTCAAGCTGGATTTAGAAAAGGCAGAGGAACCAGAGATCAAATTGCCAAGAGATGTTAAAGCATCTGCCTCCAATGCGGGAGACCCAGGTTCAATCCCTGGGTCAGGAAGATACCCTGGAGAAGGAAATGGTAACCCACTCCAGTATCCTTGCCTGGAGAATCCCATGGATGGAGAAGCCTGGTAGGCTACAGTCCATGGGGTCGCAAAGAATTGGACATGACTGAGCGACTTCACTTCACTTCACTTCTTCACTGGATCATAGAAAAAGCAAGAGAGTTCCAGAAAAACATCTACTTCTGCTTTATTGACTATTCCAAAGCCTTTAACTGTGTGAATCACAGCAAACTGTGGAAAATTCTTCAAGAGGTGGGAATACCATATGACCTGACTTCCCTCCTGAGAGATCTGTATGCAGGTCAAGAAGCAACAGTTAGAACTGAACATAGAACTACAGACTGGTTCCAAATCAGGAAAGGAGTACGTCAAGGCTGTATATTGTCACCCTGCTTATTTAACTTGTCTGCAAAGTACATCGTGTACTTCAGCCAGGCTGGCTGAAGCAAAAGTTGGAATCAAGATTGCCTGGAGAAATATCAGTAACCTCAGATACACAGGTGACATCACCCTTATGGAAGAAATTGAAGAGGAACTGTAAAGCCTCTTGATGAAAGTGAAAGAGGAGAGTGAAAAAGTTGCCTTAAAACTTGTCATTCAGAAAACTAATATCATGGCATCTGGTACCATCACTTCATGGCAAATAGATGGGGAAAGAACAGAAACAGTGAGAGACTTCATTTTCTTGGGCTCCAAAATCACTGCAGATGGTGACTGCACCCATGAAATTAAAGGACATTTGCCCTTTAGAAGAAAAGCTGTTATCAACATGCTGCTAAGTCACTTCAGTCGTGTCCGACTCTGTGCGACCCCATAGAAGGCAGCCTACCAGGTTCCCCCGTCCCTGGGATTCTCCAGGCAAGAATACTGGAGTGGGTTGCCATTTTAACAGCAGAGACATTACTTTGCCAACAAAGTTCCATCTAGTCAAAGCTATTGTTTTTCCAGTAATCATGTATGGATATGAGAGTTGGACCATAAAGAAAGTTGAACACTGAAGGATTGATGCTTTTGAAATGTGGTGTTGGAGAAGACTCTTGAGAATCCTTTGGATGGCAAGGAGATCCAACCAGTCCATCCTAAAGGAAATCAGTCCTGAATACTCACTGTAAGGACTGATGCTGAAGCTGAAACTCCAATATTTTGGCCACCTAATGCAAAGAACTGACTCATTGGAAAAGACCCTGATGCTGGGAAATATTGAATACAGGATGAAAAAGGGACAACAGAGGATGAGATGGTTGGATGGCCTCACCAACTCAATGGACATGAGTTTGAACAAGCTCTGAGAACTGATGATGGAAGGGAAGCAAACCGTGTTGCAGTCCACGGGTTCACCAAGAGTCAGACATGACTGAGAGACTGAACTGAACTGAACTGAACTGAACTGATGGGACCAGATGCCATGATCTTCACATTTTTTGAATGTTGCGTTTTAAGCCAGCTTTTTCACTCTCCTCTTTCACTTTCATCAAGAGGCTCTTCAGTTCCTCTTCTATTTCTGCCATAAGGGTGGTGTCATTTGCATATCTGAGGTGATTGATATTTCTTCGCCAATCTTAATTCCAGCTTGTGCTTCATCCAGCCCGCCATTTTGCATGATGTACTCTGCAGACAAGTTAAATAAGCAGGGTGACAATATACAGCCTTGACATACTCCTTTCCTGATTTGGAACTAGTCTGTTATTCCATGTCCAGTTCTAACTATTGTTTCTTGACCTGCATACAGATTTCTCAAGAGGCAGGTCAGGTGGTCTAGTATTCCCACCTCTTGCAGAATTTTCCACAGTTTGTTGTGATCCACACAGTGAAGGCTTTAGCATAGTCAATAAAGCAGAAATAGATGTTTCTCTGGAATTTTGAGCACTGCTTTGCTAGTGTGTGAAATGAGTGCAATTATACGGTAGTTTGAACAATCTTTGACATTGCCTTTCTTTGGGATTGTAATGAAAACTGACCATTTCCAGTCCTGGGGCCACTGCTGAGTTTTCCAAATTTGCTGGCATATAAAATGCAGCACTTTCACACTATCATATTTTGGGAAGTGTGGGTACACACCTAAATAACCATGGGCAATCACTCCTGACAGATGACTTAGCAGACATTACTCAGGCCTTTTAACTGACAGTAAAGTTAACAATAAAGTACTCCTAAAGCAAATTAAAGGGCTCCCAGAGATGAGAGGAGGAAAGAATTGTGGACAAAATAGAAATGACAGCAGAAAGCTTAGGAAAAAGTAGATACAGAGCATAGTACCAAAAGGTGGGTTTTAATCATCTAGCAAAAGCACCTACTTTGAGCACCACCTTCGTCAGCATTGCAAAGTACCAGGGGCCACTAAGCCTGCTGGTGTACAAATGAGTACACATGAGCAGCAAAAGGTAAGTGTAGCTCCATGTCCACAGGAAGGAGACCAGCTGGGAACACGACAGAGCCCTGCTGATTTACCCTGGTGAGTGTTCATTATCTGTTTGTAGTCATCTCTTGCTGACATTTGTCTGCATTCATTTCAGCATTTGTCATCATAAGGACCATTCAGAGTCAATACGTTCATAGACTTCCACATGCAAATACAGCGATCTTTGTGTTTAAACTAAGAAATATTTTCCAAATTCAGTTGGCCTGGAATACGATGTTGGGATGAAAGGCCAGGTGCCAAGGAGTCCAAGCAGATAATGGGAGGGAGCAGAAAGAGGAGGTAAATCCACTCTGAGAGGGAGAGCTGGAATTTGAGGTGATGGCCAGGAGATGATCTGGTGTCAATTGAGAGACTGTGTGTAGGGGTCAGCTATGGGCTGAGTGCTGTGTCCCCCCAACAACAAAAAAAAAAATGTTATATGTTGGAAGCCTAACCCCATATGCGGATATCAGGAGGTGGGGTGTTTGGGGGGTGATTATGTCATCACGAGGGGCCCCCATGATAAGATTAGTGCCCTTGTAGAAGAAGAGGAGACATGAGAGCTGCTTCTCCACAAGGTGAGGACGCAGCAGGAAGGCTACCATCTGCAAACCAGGAAAACCTGCCTCCCCCGTCACGGGAGCTGCCAGCACCTGCATCCTGGGCTTCCAGACTCCTGAACTCCGAGGGCTACATTTCTGTCAATTAAGCCGCTCGGTCTGCAGCATTTGTTACATCTGCCTGAACAGACTAAGGCAGCGCCAGTGCCCATCAAGTCTACAGATTCAGATGGAAAAGGAATGTGAGACCATCAGGATGATTTAAACAGATAGATTACATATGGGCATCTTTTTCTTTTCATTTGTTTGTTGCTGCTCAGTCATGTTACTTATTCTTAACTAAGCCATGTCCAACTCTTTGCAACCCAATGGACTACAACACCCCAGCCTCCTCTGTCCTCCACTATCTCTTGGAGTTTTCTCAGATTCATGTCCATTTGTTAGTTGATTGATTTTTGTTTAAATCCTTACCTTATTCCATAGAAGCTTTTGAAACAGCTTAAAAAAGAAAAGGGTTGGTCACTCAGTCATGTCCAGCTCTTTGCAACCTGATAGGCTGTAGCCTGCCAGGCCCCTCTGTCCAGGGAATTATCTAGTCAAAAATACTGGAGTGGGCTGCCGTTTCCTACTCCAGGAGATCTTCTCTATCCAGGGGTCAAATCTGGGTCTCCTGCATTGTAGGCAGATTCTTTACCATATGAGTCACAAGGGAAGTAGGTGGCTTGAAATAGCTTGCATGTCTGCATCCCCAGTCACTTCAGTCACATCCAACTCTTTGCAAAGCCGTGGACTATAGCCCACCAGGCTCCTCTGCCCATGAGATTCTCCTGGCAAAAATACTGGAGTGGGTTGCCTTGCCCTCTTCCAGGGGATTTTCCCAACCCAGGCATCAAACCTGTGTCTAGTTGTGTCTCCTGCAAGGCAGGCAGAATATTTAGCACTGAGCCACCAGGGAAGCCCAGTGAAAAGTGAAACAGTTCTAAAGAAATACAAAATAATGAGATTTTATTTGGCGAAGAAGCTTTGCTAACTGCGCATGTATTTACCATAGTCAGTTTGGAGGGAAAGATTGATGTGCTAAAATGTATGTTTATGATGCCTCCCAATTACTAAAAAGGGGCAGTTCTGAACGTCCCCAGTAACAAGTGAAGAAAAACACATTTACCTCTTAAAGGATGTTCATCAAGTTAGAACATCACATGGAAGTTGAAAGTAGACTTCAGGGAAAGAAAAACTCTAAGGAATAAGAGGTGGTATTTAATAATGAAAAAGGGAACAATTCTGTGATAAACATAACAATGCCAAAGAAATGGGCACAAGACAAGAGAGCATGAACATATGCAAGTTACAAGCTGATAGAACAAGGAAACTAGACAAATCCGCAATCTAGTTGGAAACTTCAACACTCCTCTTTCAGTAACTGGGGCTTCCCTGGTAGTTCAGAAGGTAAAGTATCTGCCTGCAATGGGTTGGATTCCTGGGTCGGGAAGATCCCCTGGAGAAGGAAATGGCAACCCACTCCAGTATTCTTACCTGGAAAATCCCATGGACAGAGGAGCCTGGTGTGCTACAGTGCATGGGGTCTCAAAGAGACAGACATGACTGAGCGACTTCACTTTCACTTTCAGTAATTGATATACCAAACCAGCAGAAAATCAGTAAGATAGGGCTGACCTAAGCAGCACCATCAGTCACTTTGATCTACTGACATGTATAGAATCTTCAGTTCAATTAGAACACACATCCTTCTCAAGCTCAGTTTGGAACATTCTCCAAGACAGACCATATTCTGAGCCATAAAACACACATTAACAAATAGAAATCACATGAAATATGTTCAAAGATCACAGTGGACTTGTTAGAAATCAATACCAGAGAGAGAGCTGGAAAATATCAGGTCACACAGGTCAAAAAGGAAGTTTCACGAGAAATTTTAAAACATTTGAACTAAACAAAAATGATTATGTAAATTATCGAAACCTTCTATAATGTAGCAAAAGCAAAGGCTAGAGAAAATTTGATAGCTTTAAGTGCATATATTAGGGGGAAAAAAAAAAAAACAGTTCAAAAATCAATAACCTAAGGGTCTACCTTAAGAAACTAGAGAAAGAAAAGCAGTTTAAACAAAAAGAAAAAAAATCATAAAAATTGGAGTATAAACCAATGAAATGGGAAATGGGAAAAATAGTCAACAAAAATCAAAAGATAGTTCCTAGAAAAGATAAATAAAATTGATAAAACTCTAGCCAAACGAATGGAGAAAAAGAAGAAAAGACATAAATTACCAGTACCAAAAATGAAAAAGGGGCCATCACTACGGATCCTATGGACATTAAAAGAATAACAAAGGAACTTCCTTGGTGGCCCAGTGGCTAATGCTCTGTGCTCCCAATACAGGGATCCTGGGTTCAATCCCTGGTCAGGGAACTAATTCCCATGTGCCACAGCTAAGAGCTCACATACTGCAACTACAAGACCCAGTGCAGCCAAATAAATAAACAAAATATTTTTTAAAAAAGAAATACTCTGAGAAACTTTATGCCTCCAAATTCATTAACTTTCAATTAATTGATAAACACAAATGACCAAGTCCACGAAGGTGAAATAGACCATCTGGATAGGTCTATTATCTACTAAATAAATTCACTGGTAAATTCTACCAAACATTTCAGGAAGAAATTATACTGTCTTCACAATATCTTCTACAGTATTTTCACATTTCATGCAAAGATGGGCACAATAAAGGACAGAAACAGTATGGATATAACAGAAGCAGAAGATATTAAGAAAAGGTGGCAAGAATGCACAGAACTGTACAAAAAAGATTTTCATGACCCAGATAACCACGATGGTATGATCACTCGCCTAGAGCCAGATATCCTGGAATGCAGTCAAGTAGCCTTAGGAAACATCACTACGTACAAACTAGTGGAAGTGATGGAATTCCAGCTGAGCTATTCAAAATTCTAAAAGATGATGCTGTGAAAGTGCTGCACTCAATATGCCAGCACATTTGGAAAACTCAGCAGTGGCCACAGGACTAAAAGGTCAGTTTTCATTACAATCCCAAAGAAAGGCAATGACAAAGAATGCTCAAACTACCGTACAATTGCACTCATCTCACACACTAGCAAAGTAATGTTCAAAATTCTCCAAGCAAGGCTTCAACAATATGTGAACTGAGAATTTCCAGATATTCAAGTTGGATTTAGAAAAGGCAGAGGAACCAGAGATCAAATTACCAACATCCATTGGATCATAGAAAAAGGAAGAGAGGTCCAGAAAAACATCTACTTCTGATTTATTGACTATGTCAAAGCTTTTGATTGTGTGGATCACAACAAACTGTGGAAAATTCTTCAAGAGATGGGAATACCAGACTACCTGACCTGCCTCCTGAGAAATCTGTATGCAGGTCAAGAAACAATAGTTAGAACTGGACATGGAACAACAGACTGGTTCCAAATAGGAAAAGGAGTACGTCAAGGCTGAATATTGTCACCTTGCTTATTTAATTTATATGCAAAGTACATCATGCGAAATGTTGGACTGGATGAAGCACAAGTTGGAATCAAGATTGCTGGGAGAAATATCAATAACCTCAGATATGCAGATGATGTCACCCTAATCGCAGAAAGTGAAGAGGAACTGAAGAGCCTCTTGATGAAAGTGAAAGAGGAGAGTGAAAAAGCTGGCTTAAAACTCAACATTCAAAAAATACAACCATCACGGCATCCAGTCCCATCAATTCATGGCAAGTAGACGGGGAAGCAATGGAAACAGTAACAGAGTCTATTTTTTTGGGCTCCAAAATCACTGCAGATGGTGACTGCAGCCATGAAATTTAAAGACACTTGCCCCTTAGCAGAAAGGCTACGACAAACCTAGACAGCATGTTAAAAAGCAAAGCATTTACTTTGTCAACAGTCGTCTATCTAGTCAAAGCTGCAGTTTTTCCAGTAGTCCTGTACGGATGTGAGAGTTGGACCATAAAGAAAGCTGAGCGCCGAAGAATTGATGCTTTTGAACTGTGGTGTTGGAGAAGACTCTTGAGAGTCTCTTGGACTACAAGGAGATCCAATCAGTCCATCCTAAAGGAAATCAGTCCTGAATATTCATTGGAAGGCCTGATGTTGAAGCTGAAACTCTAATATATTGGCCACCTGATATGAAGAACTGACTCATTGAAAAAGACCCTGATGCTGGGAAAGATTAAAGGCGGGAGAAGGGGATGACAGAAGATGAGATGATTGGATGGCATCACCAACTGGATGGACATGAGTTTAAGTAAACTCTGGGAGTTGGTGATGGACAGGGAATCCTGGCGTGCTGCAGTCCATGGGGTCGCAAAGAGTCAGACACGACTGAGTGACTGAATTGAACTGAACAATATATTTGAGAAAAGAGAAGGAAAAGGAATCATTCATAACTCAGCCTGTGAGACTGGCACTACCCAAATACTAAAATCTGATAAAGACATTACAAGAAAGAAAAACTCAGACCAAGACCCAGATCCTTAAGCTTCCCAGGTGGCCCAGTGGCAAAGAATCCACCTGCCAGTGCAGGAGACTCAGGAGACACAGCTTCCATCCCTCAGTCACGAAGAACCCCTGAAGGAAATGGCAACCCACTCCAGTATTCTTGCCTAGAGAATTCCATGGACAGAGGAGCCTGGCGGGCTATAGTCCATGAGGTCACAAACAGCTGGACAAGACTAAGCACACACACAAAAAAACCCTTATGAACAAAGACAAAATAAACAAAACCTCAATAAAATATCAGCACATCAAATTCAACAAAGTATAAAAAGAATTATACACTAAGACCAAGTGAATTTACTCCAGGTCTGCAGGACTGGTCAATTTTTGAAAATAAATCACTGTAACCACATCCAGAGGCTAAAGAAAAGACATCATAGGGTCACATGTCAATTGATGTAGGAAAAGCATCAGACAAGTCCAGCAGCACTCAGGATTAAATTTCTCAATGATAGTACGGGGGAATCTTTTCAACTTGCTAAAACATCTATCAAAAAAATATACTTTGCATCATGCTTAATGATGAGAAATTGAACACTTTCTCCGTAAGATTAGGAGAAAACCAAGCTTATTCTTCCCTGCTGCTGCTGCTGCTGCTGCTGCTGCTGCTGCTGCTAAGTCGCTTCAGTCATGTCCGACTCTGTGCGACCCCATAGACGGCAGCCCACCAGGCTCCCCCGTCCCTGGGATTCTCCAGGCAAGAACACTGGAGTGGGTTGCCATTTCCTTCTCCAATGCATGAAAGTGAAAAGTCAAAGTGAAGTCGCTCAGTCGTTCATGTCCGACTCTGCGCGACCCCATAGACGGCAGCCCACCAGGCTCCCCCGTCCCTGGGATTCTCCAGGCAAGAACACTGGAGTGGGTTGCCATTTCCTTCTCCAATGCATGAAAGTGAAAAGTCAAAGTGAAGTCGCTCAGTCGTGTCTGACTCAGCGACCCCATGGACTGCAGCCTACCAGGCTCCTCCGTCCATGGGAGTTTCCAGACAAGAGTCCTGGAGTGGGATGCCATTGCCTTCTCCAGTATTCTTCTCTAACCACTTCTATTTAATATCATGCTGGAAGACCTAACTAGTGCAAAAAGACAGTAAAAGGAAACAAAGAAGCAAAAATAAAAGAAAATAAAAATAAACTATGACCAAGTTTGGCTTATCCCAGGAATACAACATTCCTCTATCATTTAAAAAGCTATTAAATAATTAATGACATGAAAGTAAGTAGCCTCCAATTAAATAAATTAATTAATTTTTAAAAAGAATAATTAATAACATGAATGAACTGATTTATAACAAAATAAATTACAAACCCCTTCATTATCCCCATAGATGCAATGAAATAAAGTTCAATATCTATTCAAGATAAATATTCTTAGCAACCAGGGAATAAATTAACAGAGAATGCTAAAAATGATTGCTTCAAAGAAAAATCAACAGGAAAATGTTTAAAACATTCTCTTTAGGAGTAAGAATGAGGTAAGGATACTCACTGCCCCATTCCTATTCAATATTAAACTATAAAGAAAGGAAGAAAAGAAAAAACTGAAAATATATGAAAGGATGGAAAAGGAAGAAGATTGTACCTAGGAAGACCAAAAGAACAACCAGTTAATTTATTAGGATTAATAGAAGTCAAGGTTTGCTGGACATGAAATCACCATGTAAATGTCAGCAGTATTTCTGTAGCCAGCAATAAACATTTGAAAATATAAACCAGTAATTCTCCATAGCAAAGAAAACACATAAAGAAAAAAAAATTTAACAAAAAATGTATAAGGCTTTTATGGAGAATATTAAATGCCATTGAAAGACTTTGGTCATCTTTTTTGTGGTCTTTTTGTGGCTATTGAGAAAGATATCGTTTTTGAAATCATATATTCTAAATGCATAAAACACCTAATAAGGAGAGGAGAATGTCCATATTCATGGATAGGAAGGCTTGACCGTATAAAGTTGTAAATTCTGCTTGATTTATCTCTCTTCAAAACAGTCTCTCTCAAAATCCCAATTGGCTTTCGAAGACCCGGAAAGCAGTTATGAACAGTGAGCAGGTCCACTTCGGGGCTCTGCCTGCTGCTCCCTGGACGGATTTTCTATCCGTGAACCCAGATCCTTCTCCTAATTGCCTCAGCTTGAGTATCCAATGGGGTTAGTGAAGGAATTCCTTGTTTTTCAAAGTTGACTTGAGTATTTGTGGCATGCTGTGTTTTACACACAGACGCCATATGTTAACTCCACTCGCACCGACAAGTGAGGGCACATTCCCCTCTCTTGAATCTCCAGGGCATCCTGTGATGGACCCACCATACAGAATTATGAAAATGGTGCTTTTCCAATGCTAGACTGTGGAAGGATGCACCTTCAGCTTGGCTCTCTCGGGACACCTGCTTTGGATCCCCGAACCAACATATAGACAGTCACGCTACCCTGATTAAAGGCAAAAGGAGAAGGGGGCAGCAGAGGATGAGGTGGTTGGATGGCATCACCAACTCAATGGACATAAATCTGAGCAAACTCCAGGAGAGAGCGAAGGACAGGGGAGCCTGGCATGCTGCAGTCCATCAGTTCAGTTCAGTCACTCAGTCATGTCCAATTGTTTGCAACGCCATGGACTGCAGCACACCAGGCCATGGGGTCATAAAAAGGTGGACATGACTTAGCAACTGAATAACAACACCCTGATGGTGTGTAGACCATGTGGAGAGATTATGTAGAGGGAGGAACTCAGGAACACCACCTGGAGAAGCACTCAGCAGTTTGCATCTGCCCAGCCTAGGTGCCCTGGGTGAGCCCTGGAGCTGACACCAAAGAAAGGGGAGATGCCCCCCACCAGAACCCACCCAGATCACAGACTGCTGAGTAAAACACATAAAGCTTGCAGCCACCAGGCTTCGGGGTGGTTTGTAGCACAGCCATCGTAACAAGAATGACATTCTCAGCCTTTTGCTTTCATCCGCCTAGTACATTCCAGGAAAAAACCTTGCGGAGCATTTAATAGAAAAGCTTTGAATGGGGGATGAACATGGACATCTTTCCAACACCAAGTCTTGCCATCAGGACGTGCGCCACGCCAAATCCTTTTCTCTGCGTCTGTTTGAAGTGATATACGTTTTCCTCCCACGAAAGTCACTGAAATGTGCTGAATTGCATATATTTTTTCCTAATGATAAATGTCTTTGCATTCCTACCATAATCCCCCCTCTGTCAGAGGTACTTTTATGTACACTTCTGGAATTGATTTGCTAATATTTTACTTACAGTTCAGTCTATGTACATAAGAGGGATTAGTATATGATCTTTTTTTTTTTTTTTTTTTTTTGCTAGGACATCAAGGTCAGAGTGAGCACGTAAAATGAACTGCCCCATTTTTCTTCTTACTCACCCAGCTGTCTGTGGGGCTGAGGTCGCACTGGCTGCCCCTGTCCTGGAGGAAGGCCTGAATGGACTGACCGGGGGATGAGTGTCTGCAGACTCGAGTCAGCCCAGGCGCCCCAGCAGGGCTCCACGCTCTCAGTGCATCCAAGGGCACAGCCGACTGAGACACAGATGGGCCAGGTGTGGGCGGGATAATGACTCGAGGAGCCCCCACGCAGGTCCGTCCAACTCGGGGATGACATCGGCTGTGAGTAGCACCTGCCTTTGTCCTGGGTACCTCTGGGTTCTTCCAGGTTTGGGACCGCTTCCAGAATAAATTCCAAATAATCATTCTCTCTCCAAAAGGTGTTATCCCCATGAGTAAATCATCTGTGGGGTAAACCCCAGAGCAGATTCAGTATTCTTTTCGTAATACACGTCTATTTATTTGGCTGCCCCGGGTCTTTGTTGCAGTATGTGGGATCTAGCTCCCTGACCTGGAATTGAACCTTTGCCCCCTGCATCGAGACTGCTGAGTGTTGGCCACTGGACTAGGGAAGTCTCCCAAAGTGGGTTCAGTGTTCTAACAGCAGTGTGACTTATCCGCTCCACCTTTGCACGTGTAGAGCGCCAGAACGAGGAATGTGAAGGGGAGGTGGCAACTGCCATCTCTCAAGCAAAGCCTTCTGCCACTCCTACCATCCTGGGCTGTGTTTCTTATGCGGACTGGACCATAGGGCCCCGCCATCCCATGGGCTGCATGCCATCCACCCTGCTCCACAGACAACGCAGCAAAGCTCGAGAGGCTGTCGGGCTCATCCAGAGCTGGTGTGAAATGCTGGAGCCAGGACGCAAAGCCAGACTCACGGCTCCGGCTCCTCCAACAACACTGCCCTCTGGACGAGATTCAGGACCTGCCATTGACCAGACCTGTCACCTCATTTTTCTTGGAGTCTCAGTTTACTCTTTTGCAAATGAACGTGTTCTCTGTCGTATCTGATTCTTTTCAACCCCAGGCTCCTCTGTCCATGGGATTCCCCAGGCAAGAATACTGGAGTGGGTTGCCAGTTCCTTCTCCAAGGGATGTTCCTGACCCAGGGATTGAACCCACGTCTCTTGACATTCCTGCATTGGCAGGCAGGTTCATTACCACTAGCACCGCCTGGGAGGGAAGATAAAAAAACCCCCACCAAACTTGTTCAATTTGAACAAGCCCCTCGAGTGTGCATCCAAGATGAGCCGGGGTCGTGCACACGGGGCAGGGGGCCTGGCAGATGGTCCAGAGGTGGGCGTGGCTCCTTCCTGGCCACACCTGGGCAGGTAAGGAGGCAGGACACAGACAGGAGGAGCCACAGTCTGCAGCCTCTGTGCAGGTGCTGACTTTCCTGCCATGACCGCAGCTCTGAGTACATCGTGCCAGGATGGCAGAGGAGGCACGGGGTGACATCAGCTCGTTCCCAGGAGTGGTCGTGAGGAGACGTCACACAGTGAGCTGGCCAGAATGGCTCTTTCTTTGTCCCTCCAGGACAGCTGCTGCTGAGGGGAGATCCAAGGCCCCCGTGTCTGGGTCAGAGTCTCCCCGGGACCAGTGGACTGGTAACCATTCTCATCAGCAAAGCTGTGGCAGAAGAGACGGTCAGATGTGCAGAGAGCCAGCCTGTCTGAGTTCTGGCCTGTACACCAGCAGACATGCTTGTATTTCTTATAAAGCATGAGAAACGTCTTTATTTCTGTGACTGTCAATACAGTTTCCAGCCATGAACAGGCCGTCTGCACTTGCCTTTAGTATCTAGTCTGGGCTCCTCCTCTTCTCTGTCCAAAATCACAGCCCCCAGCTCTGTGCTTACCACTCCCGGGCCTGCACCTGCCCATGGCTTCCCTGAGAACATATCCATGAAGGAAGAACAACATCATATTTTGAGCACTCACATCCTGTCCCTCTGGTTGACATCTGATTTACCCAGCAAAGGTGGGTTTGCCCATCTCTTTTGCGTGGTGGTAGTTTAGTCATGAAGTCGTGTCATATTCTTATGACGCCATGGACTGTAGCCTGCCAGGCTCCTCTGTCCACAGGATTATCCAGGCAAGAATACTGGAGTGGGTTGCCATTTCCTTCTCCAGGGGATCTTCCCGACCCAGGAATCAAACCCAGGTCTCCTGCATTTCAGGCAGATTCTTCACCGACTGAACTATGAAGAAGCCCCCTCTTTTGCATATCTACTGTTTATGTTCAATTGCTAAGTCATGTCCAACTCTGCGACCTCATGGACTGCAGCACCGGCTCCTCTGTCCTCTACTATCTCCCTGAGTTTGCTCAAATTCATGTCCCCTGAGTCGGTGATGCCATCCAATCATCTCATCCTCTGTCATCCCCTTCTCCTCTTGTCCTCAATCTTTCCCAGCATCAGAGTCTTTTCTAATGAAAAGACTGCATCAGGTGGCCAAAGTATTGGAGCTTCAGCTTCAGCATCAGTACTTCCAATGAATATTCAGGACTGATTTCCTTTAGGATTGATTGGTTTGATCTCCTTGCAGTCCAAAGGACTCTCAAGGGTCTTCTTTAGCACCACAATTCGAAAGCATCAAGTCTTCAGTGCTCAGCCTTCTTTATGGTCCAACTCTCATGTCTGTACAAGTCCTAAAGATGATCCTAACATTGTCCTGGGATTTCTTTGGAAGGAAGGAAACTAAAGCTGAAACGCCAGTACTTTGGCCACCTCATGAGAAGAGTTGACTCATTGGAAAAGACTCTGATGCTGGGAAGGATTGGGGGCAGGAGGAAAAAGGGACAACAGAGGATGAGATGGCTGGATGGCATCACGGACTCGATGGACGTGAGTCTGAGTGAACTCCAGGAGATGGTGATGGACAGGGAGGCCTGGCGTACTGCAATTCATGGGGTTGCAAAGAGTCAGACATGACTGAGCGACTAAACTGAACTGAACTGAACACTGTCCCAGTGATCTACACACGAGCTCATGTCACTGCACTGGAATGGAAAAACCTACCCCCACCCTACATACCATTCTGCATTCCCAGCGGTGGAGTTTTAAATAATTTGACAATGTGGAAACTTGAAAGGTAATATTTCTTTTAGATCAAGAACATGCTGCTAGATTGAAGACAGAGAGAAAGGAAATACACAGACTGTTCCATAACATTTTGTAATATTTTTTCCTATTTCTTTTGATTTGTCTCTTTCCAATGGTTCTAAGATATATTAGGCTGCTTATTGGTCATGATGTACTTATATAAAGAGCTTTCATATCTTGTGGAGATCAGCCCGGCTCCAGCAGAAACCTATTCATTGTGACTAAGTAAGTAAGAGCGATATTTTTGCCAGGGAGTACCTGCTACATTGCATTAGCTTTATTTGGAGAAAAAAGGCATTTTCATGTCTAAATTGTGGTACTTTTGCTTTGCTCAGAAAACAGATTGACTGATGGATTTAAGATATGTTCGCAGAAGCTCAAGGGATTAAAGCAAGTAATATCTATATATGCCTGCTATGAGAAAATAAATTAAATAAAGCCATTACGTTGGTTACTTTTGATTTAACAAAATTTCTCTTTTTTCAGAAATTTTGGTTTTCTTCAAAATGAAGATTGAATAAATATAATTTACATGGGGGTGCGTGAGTGCTAAGTCACTTCAGTTACGTCTCACTCTTATAGTCTGTAGCCCAGCAGGCTCCTCTGTCCATGGGATTCTCCAGGCAAGAATACTGGAGTGGGTTGCCATTTTCTTCTCCAGGGGATCTTCCCGACCCAGGGATCAGACCCAGGTCGCTAACATCTCCCGTAGTGGCAGGCAGGTTCTTTACCATTAGCAAATGCTTCTAAAATCAGAAAAGGCTAATAGAGAAGATACGGTATCATGACTCCACAAGGTATTACCTACATGAAGTTTAACCTTTAGCAATTCAAGAATCCTTCTCAACAGTAAAGACTCCACTCATCACAGTAAGACACTGCTTCAAAGAGGCTGAACTAGAAGTCAGAAGCAGCATATCAGTAAAATCAGAAGATGTACCAGGTATATACCTGCAGGTCACTCAGGTGGCCTTTCTGAGCCTCCCCATCTCCAACCTCATCATCATGGAGACAAGAAAAAACACAAGTGACAAAGAGTTCATTCAACGGTGCTTGTTATTTTCTTGGCATCTTCGCTGCTACCATGATGATGATTAACTCAAACAACAGAGACATGAAGAAGAAAAAACACACCGAGCCCACCTCCCGGACCTGCAGCTGCTCGCCAGCGCCCTGTTGCCGCTCCTGTGGTGACGCTCCTTCCGTCCTCCTCCCCAGGAGGCCCACCTTAAGCTGTCCGGAAGCTGGGGTTTCCTCTTTATTAATTTTTATTTTATATCCGAGTAGAGTTGACTTTTGGTGCTTGTTATTTTCTTGGCATCTTCGCTGCTACCATGATGATGATTAACTCAAACAACAGAGACATGAAGAAGAAAAAGCACACCGAGCCCGCCTCCCGGACCTGCAGCTGCTCGCCAGCGCCCTGTTGCCGCTCCTGTGGTGACGCTCCTTCCATCCTCCTCCCCAGGAGGCCCACCTTAAGCTGTCTGGAAGCTGGGGTTTCCTCTTTATTAATTTTTATTTTATATCCGAGTAGAGTTGACTTTGGAGAAGGCAATGGCAACCCACTCCAGTACTCTTGCCTGGAAAATCCCATGGACAGAGGAGCCTGGTGGGCTACAGTCCATGGGGTCACCAAGAGTCATACATAACTGAACAGACTGATTATGCACATACATGTACCTATTCTTTTTCAGATTCTTTTCCCAAGTAAGTTATCACAGAGTGTTGAGTAGAGTTCCCAGTGCTATACAACAGGTCCTTGTTGATTATCTATTTTACATCCAGTATTGTGTGATTTCCTCCGTAACACGGTATCATTTCTCTTCCAGGAGCATCTTCATCTTTCTTTTGGGAGATTAGCCCAAACTGAGGGAGGTAAGGATGCCTCCTGTCCAGGCTGTGTGCAGCTGGCAGGACAGAGAGCGTCCCAGGAGGCCCAGCCCCACCCACCGAATGTACTGGGGAGATGTGGCAGAAACATCCACTAGGCCAGCTTTAAGGAAAATTCCTGCCCCCTGCACCTGGGGATGAGAACTGTCTGGAAGCTGTCCCTCCCTCTGGGTCTCTCTCCTCCTAGGCTCTGCCAGCCTCATGTGACCTGGAGCCCATGAGCCACTCAGTGTCTTTGGTACCAAGACCTCTCCAAGCCTCCCTCCCATCCTCCCTGGCCCTCCACCTCTCAGGTGCCCTGGGCCCCCGAACCCTCTCCCACTACCCCACCCTCTTGTGCTCCACTGAGCCCTCTCGTGTCCTGCTCCAGGGTATTGTTGCCATAATCCATGTGCTGCCAGAATTCAAACAAGAAAAGAAGGTGAGTCACAACCTGTGAGATGACTCAGTTCCACACTGGAGACAAGCATCGCTCAGCCCTGGCTGCTCCCACCAGGCTGGGAGCCTCACAGCAGAATGCATCCCAGCACTGACAGCAAGCACAGTGAGACCAATAACCAGTGGTTTCACACACGAGCTATTCCCGGGCTGAACAAAGTACTCTACGTGAATTATCTACTTTAACCTCACTGTGAAGAGGCTGGCCTGGGCAACCCCAGGATGGGGGTGCCCTGATGGGTAACCACAGCTTGTGGCTTCCCTAAAGGATACTCATGAACAGGACAGTCTGAGCCGGGCCCCCTCTATGCTTTCCCAGGGGAGCAGAAGAAAGTGACAGACAACAACCCCCATCTGGGCATCAGCCCGGACAAAAGGCCTGAGGTTTGGGGCAAGTCGTTCACTCCTGTTACTAAAGTGAAATTGCACTAGAAAAGCTTCATGGTTTATTTTTGTAAGGCTTCTAGGTCTTTGGGGGCTTATACTTTGCATGGAGAGAGTTTCACTAAATGAGATGTCACTGTCTTCCCTTGAAGCAGAAATAGGCATCAGTATTGTTGTTCAGTCGCTAAATTGTGCCCAACTCCCTGTGACCCCATGGATTGCAAAACCCCAGGCTCCCCTGTCCTCCACTCTCTACTGGAGTTTGCTCAGATTCATGTCCATTGAGTCGGTAATGCTATCTAACCGTCACATCCTCTGCTGCCCACTTCTCCTTTTGACTGCAGTCTTTCACAGCATAATAAGTATCAGCAAAATCATTGACAAATATTTATTTCACTGTCTATCCAACTTGACTTCCAGGTCTAGTGTGTTATAAACCTATGCTGCTACGTATAAATCCAACCCTCCCCTTTCTGCAAATGTAGGGTGGCGCTTCCTTCCTCTCTGAAGCTAGACAAGGTCACCTGACTCACTGTGGTCACTGAACTATGAACAGACGGAGCTGTGTTCCCTCCAGACAGATATCTTTGAAAATGAAGACCGGATTCACCATTTCCCCTTCCCCTTCGTCTCATAGCTGGGAATGCCCCAGAGCCACCACCCACTGTGTTGGGACATAAGCTTGAGCAAGAAATATACCTCTGAGAGTTGGAGTGGAGGTGTTTGTTATGCAGCATGATCCAGGCCGCTTGGCTGATACACTGAACATCTTTCATGTCCCAAGCACAGTTCTAGGCTCATGAGATGCAGCTGTAAACAAAGCAACTGGTTAGACCAGCTGTTGTCATACAGAAGCAAGGCTGCCTGGACAGAAAGCAGTAGCTGGGGTTTTCTGGAGGCCAGTTGGGGAACTAAAGGAAGGGGAAGAGACATCCCAAGACACTGGGCTTGTGGCGCTAGGGTCAGAAAGCGTCTGCACCCATGTGCAGCCAGCAGAGAGAACCCAGCTTCCTCTCCATGTCACGCTGCTCAGACAACACACCA
The DNA here is from genome assembly GCA_006410635.1 of Cephalophus harveyi. NCBI lineage: Eukaryota > Metazoa > Chordata > Mammalia > Artiodactyla > Bovidae > Cephalophus > Cephalophus harveyi. The sequence continues at coordinate 95,357 of SJYT01027291.1, read as the reverse complement.
CACATTCACTGCCGATGTGTGGATGGCACATGCACTGGCCTGTCCATCCACAAAGAGGAGAATAATGACTCGGAACAGGCAGGAGGGGAAGGCTCCTGAGACTCAGCTCTTACGTGCAGTCCAGAGATACTCCTCCAAGTGGGTCATCTCCTGTGCACAGACCAGGCCTGAGCCCACCTTCACCAGAAATGAAACCAACTACCTTGTCGAAGCACTCACCCAACCATGATTCACGTTCTCAGTCAGTTCCACGCTGCACAGCTGTTGGCTTATCGAGCCTGCAGTTCTGAACCTGGGCCAAGACCCAAGAAGAATTGATGCCGATGAGAGAAGTAAGGAAACTGAGCAGAGAGCGGACAGACCGCAGCTGCCCTGGCCCCACACCTGCATGTTCTCTGTGGTGTCAGCTAACCCTGGACCTCGTCCATTCTCTTATTAAATGTGTATATTTATTTAAAGTCTCTAGAAATCTCTCACCCCCTAATCACTCACTTGGCACAACATACCATTGATAAGGCAGCAGTTAAACAACTAGCATTTTGCATCCTGAAATGAACATCTCAAAATGCACAGTCCTTTCTAATTCTGTTTCTAATTATCACACTGTATACAACCCAAGATGAGGGTGATTTGACAAAATATTCAAACAAGCCAATGGTTCATAGAATACATTAAAAATTCCATTTAAACTGTTAGTTAGGCTGTACACATTTGTAAACGTAAACACTAACCCTCAGGAAAAATATTTTTTGAAGTGTAGTATAATTGAAAATTCCACAATCATAAATAAGGGAGCAGGGATCGTTCCACAGAAGGGCACCCTATCTCTGTAAACTGAAGAAGAACACTTCTGCAGAGTCTCTGCAGCTCTGAGTCCCTGGAAAGCCCTGCTTCCGTTCTCTCCTCCACTCAGGCGCTGTGTGTGCCTCTGTTCTTCTAGGAGAAGGCTGTGTCCCGAAGACAAAAGCCAGGCTCGCTCACCTCTGCACTCCCTCCTATGGCCCGGCTAGTCCTGCTTCAGGTGGCAGGAGCTGAGGTCAGCTGAACTGATTGAAATTCAACAGTGTGCAATTAAACTGGACTGGATGAAATCAAACTGAAGCAGTTTACACGTTGTGCTCTGACGCCTGTGCATTTCCATCTTAGTAGCTAACTCGCTTCAGTCGTGGCCTACTCTTTGCAACCCCATGGACTGCAGCATGTCAGGCTTCCCTGACCTTCACCATCTCTCAGAGTTTGCTCAAACTCGTGTCCATTGAGTCAGTGATGCCATCCAACCATCTCATCCTCTGTTGCCCTCTTCTCCTCCTGCCTTCCATCTTTCCCAGCATCAAGGTCTTTTCCAATGAGGCAGTTCTTCGCATCAGGTGGCCAAAATACTGGAGTTTCAGCTTCAGCATCAGTCCTTCCGGTGAATATTCAGGGTTGATTTCCTTTAGGATGGACTGGTTGGATCTCCTTGCAATCCAAGGGATTCTCAAGAGTCTTCTCCAGCACCACAAGTTGAAGGCATCAGTTCTTCAGGACTCAGCCTTCTTTATGGTCCAACTCTCACATCTATACATGACTACTGTACTGAAATATAATATTCAATATTTTAAATACAATATTAGTGATCCTCCAATCACCCATTCTTGGTATATTCTTGCCACTTTCCTTCTATTTATTTCCTTACATCACTTTTACTGTATTCTCTACTGACATTCATTGGAAATGGACACAAGTTATTTTTGATAATAAAGATAAATAATTAATAATCAAAACAGAACAAATATTTAAATTATCTTAGAGATGATGGGCAAGAAAAGCCGTGGTGTATATCCAAATGTTGTGATAAATCCCATTGTTTCTTCAGATCATGTCAAAACACAAACTAAACATGTGTAACAAATTATATTGGGAAGAGAAGGCTACATTTTAAAATTGAGGAAAGACGGATTTGACAAACAGTATTAAAGAATTTCCCAAAGGCCAACAAATTAATGATCTATTCTATAAATAGGATCCACAGTCCCATGCTTCATCAGATTCTCTAATTAATTAATTAATTAATCCATCTCTCTTCATGAGATAGATCAATTAATAAGAAGGACAGAAGAGGGAGAAGGAAGGGAATTACTGTGATGTGAGTATACACTGCGTACAAAGTCGCTGTGTGTACAGTAGTCCACACATCGTAACTCTAGGGAGTAGGTTTCATCATTCTCACTTTATAGATGAGATCATTTTACTGAGCTCAGAAATAAGTGACTTGGCCAACATCATAAAGTCATAAGAAGTCATCCGTGTTTCATCCAACTACAAGTGATTTCCTCTGCAAACTCCACAGTGCCCATTAAATCTACAATAATTTCAAGTGTTCTAGATTCTTCAGATTTTTATAATATCTCTTTCCTCCAGTGAATGACTCTATCATGTTATTATTACCTCTATTAATTCCCTAGGACTGATGTAACTGTGGGTAGTAATCAGCATAAGTTATGCCCATTTGGGGAATAAAGAAATTGGGGTCAAGAGATTTAGGTGCCCAGGCTTGTTCCAGCCCTGTGTTGCAGAGGAGAACCAGATCGTAGATCCTCTACCCTCAGGATGTGATCATACTGCTCAGGTTCTAAACACCTGTCCTACAAATTAACGAGAGTTAACATTTCTTGCAAAGATGGGCACAATAAAGAACAGAAATGGTATGACCCTAACAGAAGCAGAAGATATTAAGAAGAGGTGGCAGGAATGCACAGAAGAAGATCTTCATGACCCAGATAACCACAGTGGTGTCATCACTCACCTAGAGACAGACATCCTGGAATGCAAAGTCAAGTGGGCCTTAGGAAGCATCACTATGAACAAAGTTAGTGGAGGTGATGGAATTTCAGTTGAGCTATTTCAAGTCCTAAAAGATGATCCTGTGAAAGTGCTGCACTCAATAGGCCAGCAAATTTGGAAAATTCAGCAGTGGCTATAGGATTTGAAAAGGTCAGTTTTCATTCCAATCCCAAAGAAAGGCAATGCCAAAGAATGTTCAAACTACCACACAATTGTACTCATCTCACATGCTAGCAAAGTAATGCTCAAAATTCTCCAAGCCAGGATTCAACAGTACATGTACTGAGAACCTCCAGGTGTTCAAGCTGATTTATAAAAGACAGAGGAACCAGAGATCAAATTGCCAACATCCACTAGATCATAGAAAAAGCTAGAGAGTTCCAGAAAAACATCTATTTCTGATTTATTGACTATTCTAAAGCCTCTGACTGTGTGGGTCACAACAAGTTGTGGAAACTTCTTCAAGAGATGGGAATACCAGACCACTTGACCTGCCTCTTGAGAAATCTGTAGGCAGGTCAAGAAGCAACAGTTAGAACTGGACATGGAACAACAGACTGTTTCTAAATTGGGAAAGGAGTATGTAAAGGCTGTATATTGTCACCCTGATTATTTAACTTATATGCAGAGTACATTATCCAGAATGCCAGGCTGGCTGAAGCATAAGCTGGAATCAAGATTGCTTGGAGAAATATCAATAACTTCAGATATGCAGATGACACCAAACTTACAGCAGAAAGCAAAGAGGAACTGAAGAACCTCTAAAGAGCCTCTTGATGAAGGTGAAAGAGGAGAGTGAAGAAGCTGGCTTAAAATTCAACTTTCAAAAAGCAAAGATCATGGCATCCAATCCCATCACTTCATGGCAAAAGATGGGGAAACAATGGAAACAATGAGAGACTATTTTCTTGGGCTCCAAAATCACTGCAGATGGTGACTGCAGCCATGAAATTAAAAGATGCTTGTTCTTTGGAAGAAAAGCTATGACCAACTTAGACAGCATATTAAAAAGCAGAGACATTACTTTGCCAACAAAGGTCCATGCAGTCAAATTACGGTTTTTCCAATAGTCATGTATGGATGTGAAAGTTGGACCATAAAGAAAGCCGAGCACTGAAGAACTGAAGCTTTTGAGCTTTGGTGTTGGAGAAGACTCTTGAGAGTCCCTTGAACTACAAGGAGATCAAACCAGTCAATCCTAAAGGAAATCAACCCTAAATATTCACTGAAAGGACTGATGCTGAAGCTCTAAAATGATGCGACAAAGTGACTCTTTGGTAAAGACCCTGATGCTGGGAAATATTGAAGGCAGGTAGAAAAGGGTATGACAGAGGATGAGATGGTTGGATGATATCACCATCTCAAGGGACATGAATTTGAGCAAGCTCCAGGAATTAGTGATGGACAGGGAAGCCTGGCGTGCTGCAGTCCATTGGGTCACAAAGGGCCTGACATGAATAAGTGACGGAAATGAACTGAATTGAACTGTGCCCCCAAAGGCCCGCCTTCCTGCCACCCACGCCAAGAAGGATGGGACGGAATATGTCTGATGGCAGGTTATGCTGCCCAGTGTTCTTACACCATAGTCCATGCCTCCTTCCCCCACTCTGAAATTACTCAAATATTCCATTTTAAAGATCTGAGCAAGTCCTCGGGATTAAATCCAGAGTCCTCTCCCTCAGATGCAATTCTAATGTTTCCAACCCGTGCCCCATCTCCTAAGCTTTATGAAAACCCCCTGCCTCTTGGCTGTTCAAAAGATAGTAAAGTCAAGAAAATCTAAAACTTCCTGGCCTCCAAAAACAGTTAAGACTCAAGCGGAAAGTTCAAGTTGCTGCTGAACCTGCCTGTCCCCAAGTCCCTGAAAGCCCAGTGCTGCTCCCACCTCGATGCAGACTGACGTATTTCCGATGACGACGAGGATGAATATTCAGCAGCGTAAACACCACTGGCATTTCCTAAATCAATATTAATGGAAGCCTTCAGGCAATCGATACACAAAGAGGAAAGCTAGAGCAATGAGGCTTCTGCTACAAACAGCAGCAGCACCCCCAACCTCTAAGGAACTCAGATTTTCACAAACTCTCTTCCTTGACATGAGTTAAACCTTCAAAGTGTATGAGTAGGATTTCCATCTTTTCATATGTAGTCATTCTCACAGAGGACCACTCTCAACACCCCTAACACAAATGCACTCAGCCTGCCACACACTGGAGACTTTGCTTAAACTACCAATAAGCTAAGTGGGCTCTCATTGCTCTGTCTTTTATTGTTCGTAAGTTTAACCAAGTTCTATCAGATTGTTTTAATAAACCTGACCCTCACACCTATGAGCAGTCGAGCGGGTAAAACAAAGGCCTCCGAGCCAACAGGAGCTCACCCAGACTGCACAGGTAGCCAGCTGTGGGCCCTTTAACCTCTCTCTGTGCCCATATTCTCACCTGGAGACAAGAGATTGCTTGCAGCAGCTCGCAGGGCTGCAGCGAGGGGTCAATGAAACTGTGGAAATGGACTTGACACCAGCCCGGCACAGAGGAAGGGTTCGATTAGTGGTAACGACTCTGGTAAACCTGTCAAAATACACTGATTCAGGAAACAAGTGATTTTTTTCTTCCTCATTTTAAAGCCAACGTGATGGTATGGATGATGTCCATGGTGTGCATGGTATACACGGTGTGGGTGGTGTGAGTGGTGGGGATGCTTGGATGGTGTAGACAGTGCGGGTGGAGTGAAATGTGTGGATGGTGTAGACAGTGCGGGTGGAGTGAAATGTGTGGATGGTATAGACAGTGCAGGTGGAATGAGTGGTGGGGATGGTGAGGATGGTGTAGACAGTGTGGGTGGAGTGGATGGTGTGGATGGTGTAGACAGTGTGGGTGGAGTGAGTAGAGAGGACGGTGAGGATGGTGTAGACAGTGTGGGTGCTGTGAGTGGAGAGGATGGTGTGGATGGTGTAGACAGCGTGGGTGGAGTGAGTGGAGAGGATGGTGTGGATGGTGTAGACAG
>SJYT01027291.1:9741-88114 GCA_006410635.1 Cephalophus harveyi | reverse complement strand
GGGTGGAGTGAGTGGAGAGGATGGTGTAGACGGTGCGGGTAGAGAGGATGGTGTGGATGGTGTAGACAGTGTGGTGGAGTGAAATGTGTGGATGGTGTAGACGGTGCGGTGCCGTGAGTGGTGAGGATGGTGTGGATGGTATAGACGGTGCGGGTGGAGTGGATGGTGTGGATGGTGTAGACAGTGCGGTGGAGTGGATGGTGTGGATGGTGTGAACTGCGTGGATTTGGGGACAGTGTGAGCGAGCACAGATCTTACAGAGCAGGTGTGGGGAGGAAAGAGGGCCGGGCACACGCTGACCAGGAACCGTCATATGGGTTTCTTGTTTCCACAGGTCTTCTCATTCACATCCTTGGTCTTACACTTTGGGGAAATTTCAAGAAAGAACTCCCATTTACAAGATCTTCTGGCTCTCCAAGGATTGCTGAAGTTAGGGTAAAAACCATTAAAAGGGGGGTCAATTACATAAACCCGAAGCTCCTGTCATCTTAGACTGCCATTTTCTAGGCCCTCTGCTGCAGCGGTGAACTCCACAAGATGATGCCAGGGCCATTCCGTGTGTGTGCACGGTCGCTTCAGCTGTGTCCAGCTCTCTGTGACCCCATGGACTCTAGCCCGCCAGGCGCCTCTGTCCAGGGCATTCCCCAGGCAAGAATACTGGCTTGGGTTGCCATGCCCTCCTCCAGAGGATCTTCCTGACCCAGGGATCGAACCCACATTTCCTGCACTGCAGGCAGATTCTTTACCACTGAGCCACCAGGAAAGCCCAACAGTGTGGTATGAAAGTTATATACGAAGGTTCACAGCCTTGAATTAACTAATGTTGCTGTTTACAGGATGAATTTCAAGATAGCTCTTGTTTGTGTTAGCAAAAGAAATTTTCTCTATGGGGATAAAAGAAAAAATGCACCCGTTCTCGATCTAAATTGCGGTGAGGAGAAAATATCCTGAATTGAATAACTCAGGACCCACTCTTTTCCCAAGAGAAAGCAGGTTACTTATGAGAAATAAGCTTGAAATCTCACCTGGAGCTGCTTCCACAGGCTTTGTCCTGACCAGGTGGTGGATGGAAAAAAGGGGAGAGAGAAAAAAAAAAAAAAAAAGCTGATCCTCTGTTGGTGGGTAAACAGCGACATCTAGTGCCAATTAAATTTACCAATCACATTCTTGCAATTAATTCAACTTCATAGAAAAAACTGAAGAAGTTGGTTTAAAACTCAAAATTAAATAATATCAGGGCATCCAGTCCCATCAGTTCAAGGCAAATAGAAGGGGAAAATGTGGAAGCAGTGATAGATTTACTTTTCTTGGGCTCTAAAATCACTGTGGATAGTGATTACAGCCAAGAAATCAGATGATTTCTTCTTGGAAGGAAAGGTATGACAAACCTAGACAGTGTATTAAAAGCAAAGACATCATATCACAGATAAACGTCTGTATAGTCAAGACTATAGTCTCTCCAGTAGTCACGCATGGATGTGAGAGTTGCACCATAAAGAAGGCAGAGTGCCAAAGAATTGTTTCTTTCAAACCATGGTGCTGGAGAAGACTCCTGAGAGTCCCTTGGAGATCAAACCAGTCAAGCCTAAAGGAAATCAACCCTGAATACTCATTGGAAGGACTGATGCTGAAGCTGAAGTTCCAACACTTTGGTCACCTGATGTGACGAAGTGACTTATTGGAAAAAAAAAAAAAACCTGATGTTGGGAAAGACTGAAGGCAGAAGGAGAAGTGGGCAACAGAGAATAAGATGGTTGGATGGCATCACGGATTCAATTGAAATGAACTTAGCAAACTCCAAGAGATGGTGAAGGACAGGGAGGCCTGGCATGGTGCAGTCCATGGGGTTGCAAAGTGTCAGACAGGACTTGGTGACTGAAAAACAATTTTGTTATCTGACAGATGTTTAGAGAATAACTAGAAGATGCAAGATGCTATGAGACATTGTATAACACTCCTCATGCCTACAGAAATTTCCTCCGCCAAAATCAACCCCTTGTAGGATAGTTAGGGAGTTTGGGATGGGCTGGAACACACTGCTTTATTTAAAATGGATAACCAACACGGTATGGCATAAGGAAATCTGCTCAATGTTATGTGACAGCCTGGATGGGAGGGGAGTTTGGGGGAGAGTGGATATACATATGTGTATAACTGAGTCCCTTCACTATTCACGTGAAACTATCACAGCATTGTTAATCGGCTATATCTCAACACAAAATAAAAACGTTGGAAAAAAACCCACCCCCTTGCTACAAATTGGCACTTGCCATGGGCCGTTGCCATCTATCTCTATGAAAATTAAATTATGAACTGCTACAGCTGCTGACTTTCAACACCCCCTTTAGGAGTTCAGGGTGGAGAGTAGAAATAAGGTGCTCTGTGCTTGGGGAAAAACTGGCAGGACAGGTCTTCAGATAGTTAGATAGTCTCAGGAACTGATTTCATGAGCCCACTTCTTGTATCTCCTCAAATCCAGAAAATCTCTAAAATCCAAGATGACAATTGCTTCTCATGACTAGCATAAGCTTCACAAGACCAGCAGAAACTTTCTACAAAAAAATATGTGCTTGATTGCATGGACTCCCCCTTCACCAAAATCACATATATACCGACATTTCCCACTGCCACTTGGGAGTAGTTTCTCGGAGCTATGAGTTCCTGTTCTCCCAGGCTGCAGTCCTCATTTTGCCCCAAATGAAACTTAACTCACAACCCTCGTTGTTTATTTTTTAAGTCGATGACCTAAAGCAGAAACAGGAAATCTGGAATCCTGAATCTTCTTCAAATGCCCAAGGTGACCTAGCCCGAGAGGTCAGTGAACTGCAAGGGAATTGAAAGGCTTTGTCTGGGTTCACCACCCACCCTGAACACGTCAACTCAAATAATAGCCATGTCCACATGCCAACTATCAATCTCAGAACATGGAAAAGTGGGCTTAGTTCTCCTGATTTCCCCAACCAGTCTTTCCATAACTTGGGAGAGCTGCATTAGCTTCCACCTCTGGGATGAGCAAACCATCACTTTCACAATTGCGTTAGAGCTAATTCCCGGGAGTAAAATAAACCCCAGAATCACAGATCCACCGTGGGCACAAACTTGGCAGCCTCAGGCAAGATGTTAGCCTCGGTGAGGCTGAGGCTCTTCGTTATTAAACAGGGTCATTCCCTTCGCTTCACACGCTGTGAGGACTGGATAAAGTTGTCTCTCTTCTCCTGGAGTCATGGAGCAGCCCCGGGGACCGGGTGGCCGCCTGGCTTTGAGCATCCCATGGGGCTGTCACTCAAGGCATGATGCTGCTTGCCCACTCCGTGCCCCAGTCTCTTGGCTCAGAGTCAGCCTCCCCATAAGACGTCCCCCAACTGGACCAGCCGTACCTCTCCGGGGCTCCCTCACGTCTGCTGCAGCTGGAGCAGAGCCAAGAGGCTGTAAAGGGCACACAACACTTCCAGTATTTACCGTTACATCCAGAAGCCTGCTTCAAACGTAAGGATATGAATCATACCCGTGACCCAAGGCATCGAGTCACAAGATGCTGTGGTTCCTAGACTTTCTTTATGAACTTGTACTGCATGGAACTTCATTACGTCCATTTTAGATCAGGCATGCCTGGTTCAAGATTGTTGTGCCAAAGAACCCACAATTGTGCCAAAATTAATTCTGTAATGACTTCACCCCGAACAGGAACCAACTCCATACACATTGCTCTTTTCTCTGGTTTAATGAACTGGCCTGGAGTCAGTATGCAGAGTGAGTGTATGGCATTTGCAATGTGGGGGCCCTCTCCTCACCACAATGAGCCTGCCCTCAGAATCAGACAGCGTTGGCTGATGCCATTTGGGAGGTAAGAAAACACGAAAGTAATACATGTGACATTTCACTGTGGACGCGTCCTCACTCTAAATAGAAACATCATGGAAACCCTACCTTTAAAAAAAGAGATGAGCAGATCTGAGGCCTCCATAGCTGTTGAATTTCAACCAACATTTTTCAATTAAACTTGGATTAGGACTGCAGGAGATGCAGCTAATATTTTTAAATACAGCAATTCTTTATCTAAGATCAGAAGCATTAAAGATTCATGTTATATATTATACTTATTCCAATGAAAAAAAATCAGTGGAGACCTTTAGATATTCAAGAATGAAGTTCAAAGAAAAGGATTTTCCATTAGCCAGTTAGCCAGAAATTAGGTAAATTAGAATACACTCTTCTCTTAAGAATTTTGGGGAATCTTTGTGTCTTTTGTGAGCCCTCAAAAACTGTAGCTAACAATGAATAGTATTGAAACTATGACATTTATTTTCTGAGGCAAAAAGCCCTGTCAAGGGAATCTCTTGTGAATTTTTTAGTATGATTCCAGGGCAAACACTTGAGTGGACTTAGTATACTAAAAGCAAAGCAACAGTAGCACCTAATGTTTGTATGATCTACAATTCAGGAAGTTCTCCCCCACCCCACCCCCTGCTCATCTTGAATTTTCCCTGAAGCCTACCAGATAGAGAGGGAGGTATTATTAGCTCTGTTTTTCAGATGAGAAAATGGAGGTATGGGGCGGGGGAGTCATAAGATGCTCTGTCTTCAGGGATCTGACCAGTGTAGTTACTAAATACTTAAAGCTTTTCACACCGAGAAAATGGAAAAGTGCCCTAAGATACCTATGCTGAGTGCTAAGAGGGTCAGACTGGCCAGTCCTGCCCTGAGGGTGGACGACTCTGCTTCCTGTCGGGCCAGCCCGGTGAGCATCCTTCGGGTGCGTAGGGGTGAGGCCTGAGCGGGGAAAGCAGGAATCTGACTCATGTGCTGTAGTCCTGAGCCTGGAGGACAAGAAAGAAAGGGAGAAACAGAGAAGGAGCTGAGAACTGGTTACAGTGGAAGTCGAAACACAGGCGGACGCCAGAGGCGGTCATTTGAGTGACAGTGGATATGTGAGCAGACGAGGAGGAGCCCGCTGCTCAGAGCAAGGGTATTGTATTGTGCTGCTGCGCTCAGCCGCGTCTGCTTCTGCAGCCCCATGGACTGTATGTAGCCCGCCAGGCTCCTCTGTCCATGGAATTTCCCAGGCAAGAATACTGGAGTGGGGTGCCATTTTCTTCTCCAGGGAATCTTCCCGACCCAGGGGTGCAACCCGTGTCTCTTGCATCTCCTGCATTGCCAGGCAAATCCTTGGCAAAAATGTTCTGAGCAAAGATGATATGTTTTATAGGAAGGACATCAGGGGAGGGAGCCTTCTGTCCAGCATGACTGGAAGAAGTTTCAAGGAATAAGAGGGAAAGCACACCCCCAAATTCAAGCACACCTCCCAGATCAAGCAAAGTGAGTGTTCATGATGCAGAAAAGCTGAGCCTCTCCTTCATTTGGTCCTTGAAGCCACAGCCATTCCTCCCGGTCCACGGAAACTTCACGCTCTCTTATTTTCTCATTTCAGGTTTTGCATTAATTCGACCCGTTCAAGACATTAAAGCATTAGAGAGTTGAAAAATTCTTGGAGGTCTCCTTTCAAATTCCATGCCAAGGCTTCTAGCTAGCTTTTCTATATTTAATCAAAAGAACCCAGTGCCTGCTTTCAAAGAAGCTGTCACCCAGAGCCCTACCCACCAGTGGTAAACTGCAGCCCTTCAAAGCACTGGGCAGGCTGACCTCCACCAATCAGACAGCGCTGAGAAATCTGGGAGCTTCTCGGGGCGAGGACTGAATGCTGAGTGAATGCTCCATGTTGTCTGTAGCTGAATCCAGCCATGTGGTGGGCGCGGGAGTCATTACCTGTGACACGTGAAAAGCAAGACAGAAATCTTTTCTCACTCCCTCCTTGCTGTTTTCTAATCTAATTAACAAAAACCCCACAGAAGTGCAATAAGAATTCCTCTCTAGTCAATAGGTGAAAATCTGTTATTGCGGGAGAACTATCAAAAGGTGTACAAGGAAATGAACGGGAATGGGCCGGAGTAGCCTCAGTTTGAGAAGACGGGAACCCGCTGCAGGCAAAGAAAAGTAACAGAGAAAATGGGAGGAGACACAGCATGTGGCTGAGGGCATCGGGCTGCCGTTTCAGGAAGGAAACACCAGTGCTGCACTCCAGGTGTTTAATTATGAATGGCCCGCTTAATTCTTAAATGCGTCAGTGAGTCATTTCCAGGGCTTTGGCAAAGGGCCCTCCACACGCCGTCTCACCCAGACCAGCCCAGCTCAGGACAGCACACCACCCTCCCCGTGAAGGGTGACCGGCCAATGCCAGGGTCACAGCATCAGTGACGCACACAGATCCTCAACAGGTCATTTCAAAATGGTGAATGTTAATGTGCTTGAAATTATCATCAACCATCATCCTGAGAATTAGGAAGTGGGTAAAAGAATTCTGTGTTTTCATAATAAAACCAGAGAGTTAAGAAAGATTTCTTGCCTGACTCTGAAACAGAATTAGGACATGAAAGAGGGAGGTCTTGTGATGTCTTTTCAGAATATTCAGTAATAACATGGCTGTGTAGTTTCATGGAGAAAGCAAATGCTTTCTGTAAATTTAGTTGACATATATACATATATATATGCACATATATATATATAGAGAGAGAGAGTAGGAAATGGTAACCCACTCCAGTATTCTTGTCTGGAAAATGCCACGGACAGAGGAGCCTGATGGGCTACAGCCCATGGGGTCTCAAAGAGTTGAACACGACTGAGCACACACACGCGCGTGTATATGTGTAGCGGACGTTTTGACGATTGCCATTCTGACTGGTGTGAGGTGGTACTTCATGGTAGTCTTGATCTGCATTTCTCTAATAATTAGTGATGTTGAGCATCCTTTCATGTGCCTCTTGGCCATATGTATGTCTTCTTGGAGAATGTCTATGTAAGTCTTCTGCCCATTTTCTGATTGGGCTGTTTAGTTTTCTGATATTGAGCTGTAGGTCTGGGGTAGAACCGAGGAATGTGTCTTTTCCACCCGCGTTCCAAATGACTCTGATAAGTGTGGAGGTCCATCCACACCGCACTTTCCTAATCACCATTGTGCTGACATGTGGCTTTCTTAGGTGTTGGTGGAAACTGTACCAAGTATATATTTGGAAACTTTCACCTTGGAATTATGCAAAAGTGTTGGGGAAAAGGTGAATTTTGTTTCCCTCTTGAAAAAAATCCAATCTAACATCAATTCTTTCTTGAGCCCTCTCTGTGTGCCAGGACGTGTAAGGGGCATTTTTAAACGACCTTATTTAACTCTCACGGCAGCGACCCTTCAGAGCAGATATTGTTACCACCACTTCACAGACGAGGAAACACTCAGGACAGGCACGCTCAAGACTGCACACAGTGGTCCTGGGAGGGTTCCTTTATTATTCCTCTCTTCACAAGCCAAAGATCAAAGATGCTTCTTTTATTTTCCACTAGGTTGCGAAGCTTCATTCTGGTCACAGGATACATTTCCTCCTGAGGAGCAGGCTACACCATGCGATTGTCCTCTGTCTCAAAGATGAAAAATGGGCAGAGGTATATTTACCTCGGCCAGCAGAAGAAAAGATATGCAGAAAACGGAGGCTTCACAAACAAGTTTAAGGGAAAGAAGCCAAACACAGTGGTTCACCAACTAAATAAAGAACTCTACGGCCAGGTCCAGAGGAAACAGGATGCGATTGTCAGGCCGTCTATTCCCATCCAGACGGGAACGTGATAAAGGCAGATGGAGACACAGTTTCACCAGAGGCCCATCTGAGAACAGGCAGGGCCTTCTGGCTTCTTGACCCCGCCCTGAGCACAAAACACATCAGAGCCGGCGGCGCCCCTTGGGGAGATTCTTTAAAGAGCTGAACATACCTGGGAACAGAGTGAAGCACAGCCCTGGGAGACAGGAAGAAGAGGCTCCCCTAAAATGAAGACTGGACAACAAGGACTTCAACTCATTTTAAATGTCAAAGTGCAAGGATACAATGACATATCCCCCTGAATCACCACCTCCATAGGAATCCTAACAATTTCTATTTTTCACATTGACATTTTTATTCCACATTCTTTTCGTATGTGACTGAAGCCTTATCATGAACTGGCAAATTCCTAAATAGCATACATGTTTAAAGAATCCTTGGTAGTGAACATGATCCCATATCGTTTCATCCTGGTAGGGAGTTCTCCAAAGTAGCCTGACTTTAGGTTCAACCACAAATAATTTTTGGAATACACAGTTTCCGTAGAACCATGTAAGACACCGTACAAAGAGTGAGCAAAGCTCGGCCTCATGGAATTTGTCATCAAGGCTGTCTTTGTTGCTATTAATACCTGTGAACTAATCAAACAAGTGAAATTTAAAAAGCCATTATAAAGGAAAAACTCAACTTTTTCCCTCCTACACAGGGAAAAAACCCGTCTTCCCTTCTCCCATCCTCACCCAGAGCACCACACATCTGGGCACCAGGTGGTCAGTTCTCTGGGACAGCAAGCGGGCATGCAGCCATTCAATTCAGTTCTAACATGGTCATCCTGAAGACTTCATCAGACCCCAGATCCCAAGGCTTAGGGGTTCAGCTCTACAGGACTGCCTCTCACCACCTGAGATGTGGGTCATCACCTGTGCTTCTGGTTGACCAGCTACAAGTTTGGAGGTTTCAACGGCCGCCTCCAAATCAGGATGCCAAGTGCAAGGGCAGGCCACACTACTGACCAACCGGTGACAGACAGAGGCTCCCACGACCCCGCCATGGGTTCCATTAACTTGCAAGAGCAGCTCACAGATCACAGGGAAATGCTTCTCGTGTTTACTCATGTGTCAAAGGACACAGATGAACACCCAGATGGAGGAGACACTTGGGGAGGTGTGGCGGAGCAGTCGAGCTCCCCTGCATTGTCGGGCAGACCTTCCTCCCAGCACCTCCACAGGTCCACCAGCTCAGAAGCACTCCTGTACCAGACCCTGTCCCTGGAGCGGGTGGTGGCCGGAGGCTCCACTACGCAGGCACGATCCATCATAAACTCTCCATTTTCAGCCCCTCTCTCTTCTCAAGAGAAGGTGGAGGGCAGAATTGAAGATGCCAAGCTTCTAAATGTGGGCAGTTGTTTCCCGTGACCATTCCCATCCAGGAGCCACCCAGGGTCTGCTGTTTAGAACAAAAGACTCTCTTGTCACCCAGGAACCCCCCAGAGCCTCAGGAGGCTTGTGCAGGAGTGGGGCAGAGACCAACAAGTGTTCTTCATTATCTCACTGCTATATGTAAAAACAGAGAGAGCAGTACTAACTGCCAAGTGAACGTTACTGCCACTCGGATCTTAGGACTTAGGGAAAGAAAACCCAAGTGTGGGAGCTGAAGGGGAAGACCTGTGTCACTGGGATTTCACCCACCCTTGCTTCCAGCCCCTCCTCCTCCAATTTTCCTTCCCACTGCTGTATAACCTGGTGTTCTAACTGGTCATTTTTCTACCTCAAACACTCTCATTTTCTGTCCTGTATAGAGACTAGCCACTTAGCCTGGCCTAGAGGCCCTGAGGATGGGACCCTACCCCAGCTTTTCCAGGGAAACCTTCATCCCTCCACTCCCCCTTTGAGTGACTCCCTTTGTCTTCCACATGAACTTCTTTTAATCCCTTAGAAACCCCTCTACAATATCCCTTACCTCTGAAAACAGACTAGCACACTCCTCCCTGGGTCAGCACCAGGCCTCAAGCATATTTCATATTTAAACTGCAGTGGTTGTGTTTGCCTCCCTTTCAACCCTATGGAGGCGCTTGTGTGTGTATGCTTATCCATGTGTCTTCTGTACACCCCGCATGGCTGGGTGGATCATAGATGTCCAAGGTGTCCAAAATAAATATTAGTGAAGAAAGGAATCTGGGCAAGACCTTGGAGGATATAGAAAAGCTTTGAGACCTGGATGCTGGAAACATGAATTCTTTTCCAGGGCTCAGGTGGGTGTGACTGTGAGATGGCTCAGGGAACAGGAGAAAAAGAAGAGCTTGAAAAATCATGTTGACTCAAATTCTGGAAAGTCTTGCAGGCCAAGTGAAAGAGCGTGAACTTCATCTGCATTGAAACTTTTAGGTAAAGGTGTGGTGTGATGAGCATAATATTGGAAAGATGAAATTAGCTGTGAGGTACCATGGATAATGCATTACTGCAATCACACTGTCATTGTCATCAAGGAAAGCTAGATTCTGCCATGAGATGTGATAGAAATCACGAAAAAATCCCTGAGGTCTGCCCTTTAGATGGTATTTCAGATGCTTTCTGCACAGCAAGGGCATCATGAGGTGAGCTGTGGTGAGAGGCTGGGGTGTGTCTTGAGTGAGAGAAGAAAATGCATTTACAATAAAACACTTCCTGATTGCTATTCCCACGGTTGTTTCCACATCAGACCATTGAATGTTATTTTTCCAGGCCTTCAAATTTAACTAATATGTAGAGTACATCATGTGAAATGCTGGGCTGGATGAAGTACAAGCTGGAATCAAGATTGCTGGAAGAAAGATCAATAAACTCAGATATGCAGATGACACCACCCTTATGGCAGAAAGTGAAGAGGAACTAAAAAGCCTCTTGATGAAAGTGAAAGAGGAGAGTGAAAAAGTTGGCTTAAAACTCAACATTCAAAAAATGAAGATCACGGAATCCGGTCCTATCACTTCATGGCATAGATGGGGGGGAAAACGGAAACAGTGACAGACTTTATCTTCTTGGGCTCCAAAATCACTGCAAGTCGTGACTACAGTCATGAAATTAAAAGATGCTTGCTCCTTGGAAGAAAAACTATGACCAACCTAGACAGCATATTAAAAAGCAGAGACAATACTTTGCCAACAAAGGTCCATATAGTCAAAGCTATGGTTTTTCCAGGAGTCATGTATGGATGTGAGAGTTTGACCATAGAGAAGGCAAATGCAGAAGAACTGGTACTTTTGAACTGTGGTGTTGCAGAAGACTCTTGGGAGTCCCTTGGATGGCAAGGAGATCAAAACAGTCAATCCTAAAGGGAATCAATCCTGAATATTAACTGGAAGGACTGATACTGAAGCTGAAGCTCCACCTGACGCAAAAAGCCAACTCATTAGAAAAGACCCTGATGCTGGGAAAGATTAGAGGCAGGAGAAGAGGACCCCAGAGGATAAGATGGTTGGATGGCATCACCAACTCAATGAACATAAGTTGAGCAATCTCCAGGAGACTGTGAAGCACAGGGAAACCTGACGTGCTGCAGCCCATGGGGTCACAAAGAGTCAGACACGACTGAGCACCTGAACAACAACAACAAGGGCTTCAGAAGCTCCCAAGGGGCTTCCCAGGTGGCGTTAGTGGTAAAAGAATCTGCCTGCCAATGCAGGAGACACAAGAGATGTGGGTTTGATCCCTGGGTCAGGAAGATCCCCTGGGTCAGGAAGGAAATGACAACCTTCTCCAGTATTCTTGCCTGGGAAATCCCACGGAAAGAGGAACCTAGCGGGCTACAGTCCATGGGGTTGCAGAGGGTCGGACACAACAGAGCAACCAGGCACACACAAAACCTCCCCTCCTCCTGGCCAGCCCTCTGGATGCACTGTTGCAGTGCACACGGGACAACCTGATGTGACAGGGATGGAGTTCGGATACATGCCTTTTATTCATAGAAGCACCGAGTGAGTCAGCATTCACGTGAAGGAGAATGGTGCATCTATTCTGAGAGGCAGGTCATAAACCAGTCTGTAACACCGCAGCGCAGGACCTCAACTCTGACAAGTGTGAGTGGGGCGATTGTTTCAGCGCAGAGGACTCGGGAAGTGCCCGCGGCTGGCTCCAGAACGCTAGAACACAAACATCAAATTTATGTAGTGCATTTAAGGGCTTTCATAACAGAGATTATTTACGTGTCAGGGACCATCCATCATCAGAGTGCATATTTACAAAACTTTAAAAATGCACATTAGCTACCTGAGAGCCTGGCTGCAATAGCAATCTTGAAATTACTGCCGTCTGTCATGTATACATGGAGGGTCGGATCTTTTTTGTAAATGTGTATTATGCATCCAGTGGAGCAAAACCGTTTTGTCTGAGCCCTCCTGGTCTGTTTTATTTGTCCTCGTAAATCAGTAGTTAACCTTCACTCCGTTTCAAGACATGTGACAACAGCAGCATGAAGGGGATCAAGCAGGCTGGAGCAGCCTTGGACGTGACCAGCGGCGAGGGTTCAGCTCTGCTTCCGCCTCTGCTGCAGTTACTGTGACACCTGCATGACCCGCCAACTGAGCCTTCCTCTTCAGACTCCCCTCGAGAGGACACCTCGCTTCCTGCAGGAGTTGGAGGTATTCCCCGCTCTCGGCCTGGGAGCACCAAGGCTCCGGGAGGACGTGGACGGGCTGGTAAAGACCGACGGGTGGTTCTCCCCTCGGAAGGTGATCTTTCAAGAGTCCCCAGCTGAGGGCTGTGGTGTGTGTGTGAGAGTGCCTAGCATGTGAGTGAGTAGGGGTGTGTGTGGGTGTGTGAGCGTGTAGAGTACACATATACCTCCCCATCCCATCCCTCAGGGTCATCCCAGTGCACCAGCCCTGAGCGCCCTGTCTCATGCATCACACCTGGACTGGTGATCTGTTTCATACATGGTAATATACGTGTTTCAATGCTAGTCTCTCAAATCATCCCACCCTCGCCTTCTCCTACAGAGTCCAAAGGTCTATTCTTTATATCTGTGTCTCTTTTTCTGTCTCGCATATAGAGTCATCGTTACCATCATTCTAAATTATATATATATACGTTAATATACTGTATCCATCAGGTGTTTTTGCTGAAGTGAATTTTCTAAAGGTAAAACCTATGAACACATGTCTATATTCCTACTTCTATGGCACAACATAAAGAACATGTTTTCTTTTCCATGGTTTTGGGGTTTTTTCTTTAGAATAGAGAGCTTTTTTTAAAAAAAAAAAATGTAACTCTTTGGTTCCTTGAAAATTCTTTTTTAATGTCTTTTATTTATTTATTTTGGGTGTACTAGGTCCTTGTTGCTTTGCAGACTTTCTCTAGTTGCCATGACCGGGGCTGCTCTCCAGCTGCGGTAGGAGGGCTTCTGGTTGAGGTGGCTTCTCTTGTTGCAGAGCACAGGCTTTAGGGCGTTTCAGCAGTTTTGTGGCTCCACGGCTCTAGAACACAGGCTCAGTAGCTGTGGTGTGTGGACTGAACTGCTCTGAGGCATATGGGATCTTCCCTGACCAGGGATTGAACCCCTGTTTCCCACATTGACACATGTGTGTTCTTTACCAACGGGCCACCAGGGAAGCCCTGTGGTTTTTGGTTTTTGAAATCAAATGTCAAAGTTGCCTTTCTGAAGCCATGAAGCTCAGATCACAGCTTGCAATTGTATTTGATCAGATCCAGCTGGTCTACACCGCCCGACGCCCCAGAGAAGTGTCTGGGGCAGCAGGGACCAGGGAAGAACCAGCACTCCAGTGTCTCCATACATGAGCACTCAAGTCTGGGGGCCAGGAGGTTGCAGAATAACCAAGTGATTAAGAATCTGTGTGTTGGCATCTGACTCAAGCACCATTGACTGCAACCCCAATACAAAATAAAAAGGTTAAATTAATAATTAATAAATAAAATGGCAATGAATAATAAACTACAGGATGATACAAAGACAAGCGTGAACAGGGCTGGGTAAGTTGCTATTGTTCAGTCACTAAGTTGGGTGAGACTCTCTGCCACCCCAGGAACTGCAGCACACCAGGCTCCTGTGTCCTCTACTCTCTCCTGGAGTTTGTTCAAGTTCATGTCCATTGAGTGGGTGATGCCATCCAACCATCTCATCCTCTGTCGCTCCCTTCTCCTCCTGCCCTCAGTCTTTCCCAGCATCAGGGTCTTTTCCAATGAGTCAGTTCTTCACATCAGGTGGCCAAAGTATTGGAGCGTCAGCTTCAGCCTCAGTCCGTCCAGTGAATATTCAGGACTAATTTTCTTCAGGATGGACTGGTTGGATCTCCTTGCAGTCCAAGGGACTCTCAACAGTCTTCTCCAGCACCACAATTTGAAAGCATCAAGGATTTAGGTGTACGAAGTGATTTTGTCATCATGAGTGGCACCCGCATTCACAAGCTCATGGCCACTTCTAATTAAAGGTGAAGGCCCTAGGGTGATAAGACTTGTGTAAAGGGGAAAAGTCTTATTTTCTTCTCAGAATTGCGCCATTTATTGTAAGAGTTGCATGGAAACCTCTTCAGAAACTTGTAAAGCTATAGACACATACGTAACTACATAAGCAAATCGCAGAATAGACTTGCTCTAGTCAAATATTTCCATTCCTCTAAAATTTCACTAATTGCCTTGGTAATTGCATTTGCAGGACGAGGAGATGTCAGTGCAGACTAACACTTTTAATTCCATAAACAAAATACGAAGGGACTTTGGAGAGACGGGCGGGGAAAGAGTGCAGCACCTTATGCCGCGTCTACATCCGGGCACCCCGCCTGCAGTTGCATCACCGACCGCTCACTGATTTATTTTTCACGCCATTACAAGCAGGAAATTAAACTACATAACAAGTTTTTATACTAATTTTTCAAGCTGGCATTTTAATGCTTGGATATTAAGAAGTAGCCCACTTCATGGTCACATTTTCTTCCACCACTCCAGTAACTGGAATGATTGGATTACGAAAAGATTTCCAGCGCTAAATAACCTTACCTTTGATCCACATCACGCTTGACAAGAAGTTCCTGCTCTTTGCTCTCAACTGAGACCCCGATGACAATACATGATTTGGTCCCAAAAGAAGCTAGAACGTTGGCAGTGAAGGTGCCATATTTTAATCTGATGGAAGCAGAGGTACAAGAAAAATCAACTTAAAATCTGTTTGTGACAGGAAACTTTTGGAGCCACCGAGTTGGGAAAAGCAGAGAAAGTGGAAATTAGCATCATGCTCCTTTTGTACGGGATTAAATTTCAGAGTCCTGATCTATCTTTTTTAGAAGAAATAACCCAAGCCCTTTGATTTTCTGCCATGCCTTGGTGTGCGGAATCACTGTTACATCTTTTTCCAACATCTTTACATTTGAGTGCACATAAATTCAGATTTGATGGAGGTCAGACCCTCATTAATTCACTTCACCAGGCTGGAAAACTGCTCTCTAAGGGTGAAGAAAAAAAAAATTATCCCCCTCATTCACAAACAAGGAATTACCAACATAATATATATCAGGAAAATCAGGCCAAAGAAAAAATAATTCAACACCAGACCCACAATTTTCATCTAGGTTCTACCACAATCCCAATGTAATTGGTAAAAAATAAGTTAAACATGTTTTACGATCAAATGTTTCCTTCAGCTACAATTTAGAATGCTCATAAAATCATGAGCTGGCATCCACTGTCCTGATGAATCTTTAAACTTGGAACAGACCTCATATCATGAGAGTAAATTATGACACTGGATTTCAAAATGCTCATGTAATGTGATGGACTCTCTACAAAGACCCCGAAGAAATAAATATTCCAAGCCTTCAAGCCAAGGTCGCCCTATTGATTGAACAGGAAAGGGCATTCTAGAAGGGCAAAGCCTTTTCAAAAATTAACACTACACAGATGCACCTGAATGCTTTTAAGAAATGTCTTTGGCAAATGGAACATCAATCTAAGGACTGGAAAAAAAAAAAAAAATCAGCTCATGTTGAGAAAAAGAGAATGAAATTTAGAAAGCACAGTATCCCTTCCAATGCAGTGATCCTGCCTGAAAGGAAAGGGGAAAAGAAAAGAAAAAAGGAAGGAGCCAAGCTTTCTCTAGGGATTAGAAAGTCACCATGCTTTAGTGGGCATTGAGCTCCCAGGGGTCTTAACATCGGAATGACAGCAGAACGCCAAAGGTCATGCGGTCTACCGAGGAGGTTGTGACCTTTGGAAGAACGGCCTCCACTTATAAATAGCTGTGTATTGAGTGAAATGAATGGAAGCCCATTTATATTTTGGAAAATGTAATTGGGCCGATGGACTATGAGGAGAGGGGCCCCGGAAGAGAAGGGGAGGAGGTCACTGCCGCCAGCGTGCTGGGTCAGTGAGTAGGGCAGACGTTCCGGCAGGGCCGCGGGGTTGGGGGCAGGCAGGGCTCTGGGCTCCCTGTGCAGAGAACTGACTCTGTCAGGCACATTAAACCATCTTCCAGGGGCTGCTTTCCCAAAGCCAGAGGTGGGGTCTGTGACCAGGGCTTGCCTCTTGCTTTATGATTTCAGTTTTACACTAAATAGCAGATTTCCCCTGTGAGAGGAGGTTCTGGGTTTCTGTTTTCATCTCATGGTTCATTTCCCCAATCCATCTTGCTTACTGACGTCTCCTGGGATTTCATGCCTGTGGTTTGCAATACGATGATGAGGCAGGAGTCTGTTTTCAGGCGTTCTTTTGCTGGGCACATTATGCTCAGATAAAACTGGTAAGAAAAGTCACAGGGGTGTCTCATCGAACATCATATGCAAATCTGCTGGCTTCTATTCTGCGTGGCTGTTTAAACGGAGTGCTGGGGTCACATGCTGCCCATCACCCCTGACTCTTTCAGAGAAGTCCACACTAGAAGAGACCTAGGTGTGTGCATTACTGTAATGAGCTACTCAGATCGAACCGCAGTTGCAGTTCAACCAACATTCACTCGGCACCCAGCACTCACCAGGAACAATGCTATGAGCTACAAGCATCACTGGGAAAGTATATTCTCTTTGCTGGTAAGGAGTTTACCATCTTCTGGGCCAGTAAGTCCTGGACCCACAACGCTACTCTCACACAAGTTTTGGGAATTCCAAAACATCAAAACCTCAACTGAAAGATTTCATAAACTTCAGACCATTTGATACACAAAATAATTCAAGTCAACTGATCAGTGGAGGAATAACCCACCTCCCCAGTCAATCACAAGTCTTTCTGCTCCTGTTTTGTGTTCATTCAGTTTGAATTCAGAGGCAAAATGTTAACAGCTGACCCAGGATACAAGCACGGAGCTAATGCTCTCGTTGTTACCTTGAAATTCCTAAAATGTCTGTAATAGATGTGCGGCAAGGAAGTCTGATACGGGGTCCAGTGACACCCAGGAGGGTTAGCTGAGAGCACACCACCTGTGAAGAAGCGAGCAGGTGGACCATGAGGATGGGGGCTCATCTGCTGGCCAGCCCCCTGCCAACCCCGCCAGCCCTGCCCACACCCCTCCCATCAGACCAGGCTAAGTCCCAGCGCTGGGAGGGTCCTCCCAGCAATAGTCCTGCTGGGAAATGTTGAGATTTATAAGCAATGACGTTGATTCAATTCTGTCCACTTAGCATGAGTTAAGAGCCAGAGTGAAGAGAAAAAAGTGGGGGAGGGTGGAGGAGAGAGAGAAGGAGGGAAGAGGGGAGGGAGGGAGGGAGCGAGGAAAGCGAGGAGGAGAATAGGGGAAGGAGGAGGAGAGACACCTCCAGGACCCGCGGCTTCGGTTTGCGAGGGCCCCTGGAGCGGCAGGCAGTGGAGACGCCCCGGAGCTGCAGGTCCCTTCCTAGCATCTAGCATCGTAGGAGCGAAGCAGGATAAGAGGAGGAGCTCACTTTGACTGGAGGGTTTACTTAATCTGATACAGACAGAAACTCGGTCATGTAAACATGAAGTCAATGCAGAAATTACTGACCAGCTGCTTTACACCCCCTTCTCCCGACAGGTCTTGGATCCCAGCGGGTTTCTCACTCACGGCCCCTCAGTCAGGAAAAGTCACGTCCATGCGCTTGGAGATCACGTGTGTCCAGCCTAGGTGACAGAGTCTTGGCTCCCTCAGGACGCGAACCCCTGGAGAATCGTGACATGTTAGATGAAACCCAGGCGCTGCTTCTGGGCTGAGCCACCTCCTTTTTCATGAACAAAATCCTTTTTCCTGAACCTGTAATACTGGCTCTATTTGAACTGGATCACAGATCTTACTAGAAATGTGAAAGGCTGCCTCCTTCCCTAACCACAGGGCGACAGGACCTGTACTCACTCAGGCCTGCGCCTGAGCAGCTGAGGTGACCGCTCGTCCCTGGGAGTCTGAGCAGAGCTTCTCAAGACTGGCCTCCGATGTGCTGGGGTGAGACACACCTCTGAGATCCCCCTCAGCTCTCTTCTGCTTCTTCATAACGTCTCTCAGTAAAGGGGTTCGGTTTATGCATCTTTCCTCTTTGCTGATTTAATTAGTGTCTGCTGTCTCTCCCGGGACCCATGATGGACAAGTCTGTGGGTACAGTGGCTTTTGTCTCCCAGGCCTGCCTTGCCACAAGACCAGATCCCCAGGCCTTCTCATCCTGGGGAGTTTCATTTATCTTCCTTTTTCCCTAAGAAAGCCAGTAAGTCCCACATGGCTTTGTCTCTGCCTGATGCCAACAGTGTGAAGCTCTTGTGTTAAAAACCCTTGCTGAAATAATGACACTATATCCTAAATTCCAACAGCATTGGCTCTGCTCAAAGAACGTAGAGCTCGAGTAAGATTAACCAAACTTCCATCTTCGTGGCCGGGAGCTCCTTGCAGTCAAATGCAGGCAAGTTCTGACGGCAGAAGTTCTAACCTCAGCGCTGAATGGCCTTTGGACACTTCCCTCTGAAAGGGGAGACTACCAATATACACGACAAAGGAGGAGCCGGGTACTCTGCTGATCGCCTGCCTCACTGCAGACTGCAAGTCTCACCCACCCTCAACAAATACTCTCAAACTGAATCCAACATTACATTAAAAAGATCACACACCATGATCAAGTGGGGTTTACCCCAAGGGTGCAAGGATTTTTCAGTATCTGCACATCAGTCAATGTGATGCAATACACCACATTAGCAAATTAAAGAATAAAAACCATATCATCATCTCAATAAATGCAGAAAAGGCTTCTGACAACATTCGATACCCATTTGTGATTAGATAAAAAAAAAAAAAAAAAAACCTCTCCAGAAAGAGCACATGGAGAGAACATACGTCAACATAGTAAAGGCCATATATACGACAAGCCCACAGCTAACAGCACCCCGAAAGCTGAAAGCATTATCTCTAAGATCAGGAGCAAGACAGCGGTGCCTATTCTCACCACTTTTATTCAAAACAGTTTTGGAAGTCCTAGTCCCAGCAATCAGAGAAGAAAAGAAAGAAAAGAAATCCAACTTGGAAAAGAAGTAAAACCGTCACTGTTTGCAGAAGACATGATACTATACAGAGAAAATCCTAAAGAGGCCACCAGAAGATTACTAGATCTTAGCAATGAACTCAGCAACGTTGCCAAATACAACACTTATACACAGAAATCTCTGGGCACTTTTTTTTTTTAATTACATGACTCACGACTGAGCGACTTCACTTTCACTTTTCATTTTCATGCACTGGAGAAGGAAATGGCAACCCACTCCAGCGTTCTTGCCTGGAGAATCTCAGGGATGGGGGAGCCTAGTGGGCTGCCGTCTACGGGGTCGCACAGAGTCGGACACGACTGAAGCGACTTAGCAGCAGCAGCAGCAACCTAGAAAGAGGAGGCCGCCTCTGCCAATAATATTGCAGAGGTAGTCGTTCTGAGCTGTATTTAAGGACAATCTTATATTTAAGAAATACAATATTGAGAACTCAGATAACAGCTTCTGGCATTTCTGATTCTTTACGTAATAAGCTAACCATTCTGCTCCTCTCCTGGGTCACGAGTAAACAGCACTCACCGTGAACACAGCAGACCTCCCTCCCTGGTTGTGGGACCGAGTCAGACAGGGTGTAAAACTGTGTCTGAATCCCTCACTACAATTGGCACCTCCCAGCAAGAACACAACTCTGAATATTATCTATAGGAGGAATGAAAGGTCCTTGACTTTGTGTAATGAGTAAACTGTTATTATTTGGTCTCGTTTGACTGTTTCCCTTTGTTTCTGCATGTTCTCAGTTCTTTGACTAAACTTATTCTTTGGCTAAAGTTTTTCAACAGGCAAAAGGCAGGCTGAGGACACAGGGGTGGGGAGCAAGGGCCACGAGGTCCTGCTCCATTTCACATCAAACCAGAACAGCAGGAAAAGTATTAGGAACACTGATCAGGGTTTCATTTCAAAATAATTCATCAACTAAGGAATCAGTCTGTGTGTGTGTGTGTGTGTGTGTGTGTGTGTGTGTGTATGTGTGTGTATGCTCAGTCACTCAGTCGTGTCCAACTCTTTGTGACCCCGTGGATTGTAGCCCACCAGCCTCCCCTGTCCATGGAATTCTCCAGGCAAGAATGCTGGAGAGGCGGGTGCAGTTTCCTTCTCTGGGATCTTCCGGACCCGGGGATCAAGCCCATATATCTTTTGTCTCTGACACTGGCAAGTGGATTCTTTACCACCAGTGCCTCCTGGGAAGACCCACCAGCCTTTATATCTATCAAAAACTTCTTCTCTGGTTCTCCAGGTCTCTTCCATCAAACCTGGATCCCACCAACAGAAGGTTGGGAAAGTTGCCCCCAGCTTGGGAGTTTCTCAGGATTCTCCCTACACGTGCAAAGAGTATTTGTTCTCCAACAAAGGACCAGGACTCCAGTGGGCACCACGGGGGGTGGGACTCCTGGAGACGGGGGTCCTCCATCCCTGGGTCGTGGGCTTATGCTTGTCTGAATCCCTCACACAACCCCCCATAGGAAGCCTGGGAGGTACGCACTTTAACTACCTCAGGGTTAAGATAAGGACAATGGAGGTTAACAAAAAATGACAGAAAGTTGTTTTCATAGTCCAGAAACTCACCTCCTCTTTGCAACCCTGTGTCCTTTCAGTGCTTTGAGAAGTGGCCCGGGAAGTGATGTTTTCCATCCCTGACACACACCGCGGTAGTGAAGGCGCCAGGAGGAGGGGACCACAGGTTTCAGGTGGACACGCGGCCCCCGCAGCATCTGAGAGAGGATGTGAGAGCTGGACAGGCTCAGCCGTCGTGCAGCCAGCCAGAGCCAGCGCACTCGGAGCTCTGCCCTGTGCCTGCACGTTTCCTACCACCCTTAGGCTGCCAGGTCCAAAAATATGTTCAGTTGACCTTGAATAACAGGGACTGAATGGCGTGGGTCCACTCACACGTGGATATTACAGTGCGTTCGTCAGGGAAGCAGCTGGTTGAATCCATGGATGCGGAAGCTCAGATACTTAGGACCGGCTTGGTTTTCCCCACAATTCCTTCATTGTTCAGTTGTCAGTTATCAGTTGTATTTGCTATGTGTTCCATCCAAAAGAACAATTCATCTTTGAAGACAAAAACAAAAACAAAAAACGCTTTCTTATTTGGGTCTGAGTCCCCCAAAACTGGCCCAAGCCCAGGACTTGGGAGTATTTAATGAACTCAGGCGTGGGCATGAATTGGGGAATGACTGAGCGTTACACTCAGGAATCCAGAGGACATTAAGGCCTTTTTAAAAAAACAGCCCCTGTGTCTGATGAGCTGTTTCAACCAGACTCAAGTAGATGATGAGATGGAGTCTACCCGACTACAGTTCCCACGCTAAGCTGTGCCATCCCAGACTCACCTTCCAGAGACCTCATCTCCAGATCACCTTCCAGAGACCTCATCCTGAGATCACCTTCCAGAGATCTGGAAGTGCTGGGGTACCTGCCTCCTGGGCTCTGATGACCGAAAACTCCTCCTAGTTTTACAATCTATTGTGGCCCACGGGTTTCGTTGCTCTGCAGCATGTGGGATCTTCCTGGACCAGGGATCGAACCCCCATCTGCTGCGTTGGCAGGCAGACTCTTTACCACTGAGCCACGAGGGAAGCCCCTGAGATCTTACTGATACATGAAGATGCCACTAAGCCTGAAACCAAGAGTGCGGCTGCTCTGGACAGGCCACCTCTTCCTCCAGGCCCACTGCCTCGCAGTGAGCACGGCAGTGCGACTCCGCGCCACCCAGCAGCTGGGCAGGGCAGGAAGTTAGAACAGCGCCGTCCAAGGGGAAGAGAACGTGGGAGCCACAGATGGGAACCACGTGTACAATTCCAAGTCTTCCAGCAGTCACATTAAAGGAAGCAAAACAAAACAGGTACACAGTTAATTTTAATAGTTCGAATCGTGTTGAGCCTCATAGACCAGAATATTCTCTCTTCCGTGTCAACCGATATAAGGTATGAGTGAGACACTTCACTTCAAGTCCAGTGTGTGCTTTGTGTTTACAGGTCTCAGTTTGGAGGAGCCGTTTCAGGTGCCCAATAGTGATGTGTGGCCAATGGCTGCCACGCTGGGCACTGCAGTGTCACGGCAGCCATTGAAGGTCATGCTCTTTTGCGGTGAGAGACTCGTGCCATCTTTGGACGCCAGTGGCTGGACACCCAGGATTGGGGAGGCTGAGTGGCCGGGTCAACCACTAGGGAGTGATGTACGGTGTAACCGTGTGCATCTCGAGAGTGCACCTGTCAGAAAGGGGGTAC
Source organism: Cephalophus harveyi (assembly GCA_006410635.1). NCBI lineage: Eukaryota > Metazoa > Chordata > Mammalia > Artiodactyla > Bovidae > Cephalophus > Cephalophus harveyi. The sequence continues at coordinate 65,800 of SJYT01027291.1, read as the reverse complement.
CACAGTGATGAGGAGGGGGAGGACGGTGAGGGAGGGTTTTGCAAATAAGGAAGTAGGCTGGGAGCTTGTGTGTTACTCAAAGGCAGGCATTTAGGACACGGGGCTCTTTTCCCTGGTCCTCACCTTATCCTGCTGCCCTGCCCACTCGGGAGGACGGGCGGGCGGGGGTGACCTCTGACCGTTGCTGTAATGCTAGGACTGCACACGGATGTGTATTTCCACCATCTTTGGCCCAAAGGACGCACATGCAAAATACACTGTTTCACAGTGAGTCTTCCACACTCACAACAGCTGGGAGCTTGGGATCTCTGCATTTCCATAGCTCATGTTTGGCTGGAGGGATGATTAATGATAAAAGCAGAAAACAAATGGTCTGAAATCCAGATACCCTAGCCAAGTCTCAGATGGCTAAGTCCCAGTAGCTATAAATAATAAAATAATGACATCACTCTTCTCTGTGATCCAATATGGTGTGAAAGGAAAATAAATTGCTTATCATTTGCAAGTCCCAGCTATATTTTATATTGTTTTACTTCTTCTCCGTGTGTTTTTCTCAGTTGCTTCAACACGAAGAGCTGTATTCCTGTCAGTTTACCCCCACTTTCAGCCTGGAAAACATTCCTCAGCTCACTGAGAGATACCTTTAACTCGCTTTTCCAATTGCTGCAAAAGCTCAGAACACATCTGGGACCTAAGCACCTGCTTCCTCATGCTGGTGATGGCGAAGTGGGTAGGGCAGGAAGAGTCGATGGGGTGCAGGTGGAAGCGATGACGAGCTGAACGTCCAGGAATGTTGATACAGACACAAAGTGGGTGCAGTGGGCCAGGCCACGGGGGCCTACTGAGCCAGGAGGAGAGACCGAGTGGGGCTGCACACAGCCAAGGCCAGACCCCAGCAAGCAGGATGGACACGCGGTGCCCACAGTCCAGGTCACGACTGTGCCAGAAGGTAAAGCAGCTGCCTAATTCATTTTGTAGAAACCAAACTGTGTGCCCATGACTTATAATCTACAAAAGGAAACCTCCTCCACACCCACTTAACTCAAGTTTTCAAATTAACTTGGCCACTGGTGTAACTACTTTGAAACTTGGACAAGTGCCTGGTTATTAGAGCCCAATTCCCCATAAAACAGTTCTCCTTTTGTCTTATATTCTGGCATTCTTTCATTCAGAAGGTTGAGTAAATGGGCCATTTCTAGCATAAACATTCGTATTCCATTACATTCCTCAGTATCCATCCTGTGATCAGCCTCAGCTGCACCCAGACAGCTGCCACCGACTCTGAGAAACCCAGAGTTCAGATCCAAGACCTCAGAGAGGCCGCACCCGCCACTGAGACCAGGAGGACCAGAGGATGGGAGGCTGGTGGAGGAGGGCAGGTCTTCAGATTTGAGAGAAGTTCCTTCTGCCCTGGAGTTGAAAGGACTAGCCTGTTCTGTTCTCACCTAAGCAGGGTCCATTTTCAGTGTCTGTATGACCCTTGTCAACCACCCCAACAGGGAGGCACCTGTGCGCACGAGGGGACCACTTCCCCTAACAGGGCAGGCAGTCATTTCCCGACCAGTCAGCTATCGCAAATCTCCGAGCTCGCCTTTATCCTACAACACAAAGTGTATCTGTATATTTATATGCATCTATGTACTTATATGGAGAAGGCAATGGCAACCCACTCCAGTACTCTTGCCTGGAAAATCCCATGGACGGAGGAGCCTGGTAGGCTGCAGTCCATGAGGTCGCTAAGAGTCAGACACGACTGAGCAACTTCACTTTCACTGTTCACTTCATGCATTGGAGAAGGAAATGGCAACCCACTCCAGTATTCTTACCTGGAGAATCCTAGGGACAGGGGAGCCTGGTGGGCTGCCATCTATGGGGTCGCACAGAGTCGGACACGACTGAAGTGATTTAACAGCAGCAGCATGTACTTATATAACAGAAGATTTGGGGCCCTTGAGTGTTTAGAAACACGACTTTCTTTTCTTTTCTTTTTTTAAACTTTCTATCTTATACTGAAGTACAGCAGATTGACAGTGTGATAGTTTCAGATGGACAGCAAAGGGGAGAGACATTACTTTCATTACCCACATGTGACCATGCTTTTTTCTCTATCTAGAATCCAAAAGGATGCCTATAAAGCACGATTTGGAAAATCCTACTGGTCNTTTCTTTTTTTAAACTTTCTATCTTATACTGAAGTACAGCAGATTGACAGTGTGATAGTTTCAGATGGACAGCAAAGGGGAGAGACATTACTTTCATTACCCACATGTGACCATGCTTTTTTCTCTATCTAGAATCCAAAAGGATGCCTATAAAGCACGATTTGGAAAATCCTACTGGTCTCCTCAGCTGTCACAGTTCCTGTAATCACATCACAGACCCTCCATGGCGACCTGCACGGCCCACCAGGGTCCTTCCGGCTACTTCCAGCAATACCACGGCAAAGCCAGGGACGTGCCAGGCCTACTGGCATTCCCAGCTTATCGGAACCCAGCACCTCAGCAGGGCCCATTTGAACCCCATCCCTAAATAAGCAGCGGACTCAGCCCTGAGCCCTCCGAGGCCACGCTCCAGAGGATGGACAGGGCTGGACGGCGGCCAAGCTTCGGCGACTCTGGGAGGAGCCCAGGGGTTCCTTCTGGGAACCGCGTGTTTACTATTCCGCGTGTCATGTGCCGCCTTCATCTCACACTTAAACATGTCTTTATTAACACAGACTTACTAACCAGCCAGAGAATCTCGGAGACAAAATATCATCCTCACTCTTTAAATGAGGAAATGCTGGTTCACAGGCTCCAATTGGCTGAAGGAGCATGTAGGGTTCAGAACAGGCCTCCCCAAGACGTGCCCTCAGGCAAGAGTGTTATTCTGAACTTAAGGAAGTCAAGACCAGGCAGGTTCAAGAAAAATTCCTGTGCCCTCCCTTAACTACCTAAAAGAATTTCAACGGTGGGTTTTCCCCAGAGAAGTGACTGCTCCAGTCCGATTCTGTGCGCGTGGCCCCACCTGTGGGCAGGGCTGGCGTCTAATCATTGCAGCACCTGCCCTTCCCTGCGTTGTCCAGGCAACGGCCCTCCCGACCCCGACAGCCCCAGGCCCGGCCTATTCCTAAGCTCAGGATGCTGTGCGAACCCCACTTTACCTTTCTGTGGCTGACCCTCTTGATTACATGAGGTTCCCATATATACAGATTAAATTAGATTTTCTCCCATCCATCGCCCTATGCCTTGGGTGGTCACTGCAGTCTTCCTTCCCCACGGCCTCAGCGTCTTCCCCGCAGGTACTGCCACAGGGAATGCACCCAAGGGCCTCAGAAAGACCAGTCAAGGAATCTGTCCCCTACCTGAATCTGAAGACAAGAAGCATGGGGGGATCTGCCAGAGAGAATGGAGATTCTTGCATTATGTGCTACATAGAGTTGAAACATGTCATTGGAAAAGGCCCTGATGCTGGGAAAGACTGAAGGTAAAAGGAGAGGCGGATGACAGGATGAGATGGTTGGATGGCATCACTGACTCTATGGACATGAATTTAAGCAAACTCCAAGAGATAGTGGAGGACAGGGAAGCCTGACGTGCTGCAGTCCATGGGGTCGCAAAGAGTCAGGCATGACTTATGGACTGAACAACAACAAGAGTTGAATGTAGCCTCTGCCCACATGACTCTGACCTCACGAAAGTCCAAACCATGAGGCAAACAGCATTCTGGATTGCTCTCAACACGCGAGATTTCATTTCTGGCTGGCTAAGTTCACCCCACTGGGCATTAAACATGAGCATCTCAACACATCCCCTCACGAGAAACACAGTGAACACTCAAAGGAAGGAAGAGAAGGGGCAGATAGACATAAATGACCTACTTCAGACCGTGGCCACCGAGTTATCAGAGGTAAATTTTTTCAAAGTACTTTCCATTAGCAAAACTAGGCATGTGTACAGAACAGCTCAAAGGGTGGTTTTATTTGTAGACTTCTTTGACTTTCTGATCTGACTTTTCGAAAGGTCTAGATTGATTAACTGGGCTTCCCAGATGGTGCTAGTGGTAGAAGCCACCTGCCAATGCAGGAGACATAGAGACATAGGTTCAATCCTTGGGTCGGGAAAATTCCTCCTCTCTGGAGGAGGAAATGGCAACCCACTCCAGTATTCTTGCCTGGAGAATCCTACGGACAGAGGAGCCTGGCAGGCTACCATCCATAGGGTCGCAAAGAGTTGGACACCACTGAGCAACTGAACACAGAATAACTATTTGCACATTGTGATATTTTACAATGACCAGTAACAAAGGGCTGGTTTGCCACTACCAGGGAGTCTTTCTGGCTTCCTGCTTGCTGCAGTGGACTGCAACATCCGAGGAAACACCGTATGAAGCTTGCGACCACAACGAAGCCTCAGAGTTATCAATACTGAGTTATCAATACTTTGGTAACCCAGGGAGACTCCATAATTCCGAATCCCACCTAGGAAATCATGGGCAACTGTTTTTGTAAGTTATTTCCCCTGGAACTACTCTTTACCCTGCCTCTGCAGTCACTGCATGAAGGTAGAAAAGCTTAGACGGAACAGCAGGATTGACTGTCACCTGCTGTTCAGTCTGGATGCAGATTCATGCAGCAATCAGCGTCTGAAAAGTTTCTCCAGAGACGTGAGCCAGCTCCTCCTCCTGTCAATTTATGATTTGTGTTGACAACTCACACCGCTGGTATCAAATGGCAGATTGAACATGAGAACTAGCAATCTTGGGCACTAAGCTAGATAGGAAAAAAGCCATCGAAAATTCGAGTGAACTCACATGAACCCCAAGAGTATGGGGGGAGATGGGCCAACCTGGAATCCTCACGAGAACAGTGGGAATCCGCACCGTGGGAAACCAGCAGGTCAGACTGCGTGGAGGTGCAGCCCCGCCGGGTCTGGCTCAGCCCTACGGCCGCTCTCCTCCCCACCCGCTTCCCACCAGAGAAGCCCGGTTCACACTCTGCCCTGTGTCCTCTAACCCCTCTAGCACAGAGGCACGCCAGAGTGACACCTGCATGACGGTGCGCCCTCTGCACCTGCGCATCGGAGAGGATGCCCTCCAGGGCAGGGGGCCAGAGCTCCAGGAGCATCCTCCCCTCAGGGGCACAGGCAGTGGATACCGCCCCGGGAAAGGATGCCGCAGGCCCTTCGCTGCCTGTGCTCTGATCTGCGGGAAGCATCACAGAAGAGCATCTTTTGTAAAAACTTCGGGGAAAACATGAAAACATGCCCCAAATCAGTGTTGCCTGAAAAATTCTAAGTTTTCATCAGTCATATCTTTTTCAATAAAAATAAAAGAAGGAATTGCTTCCAGGCAACTGCAGTCTGCCGGCGAGCTCACCAGAGTATGTGTCCCATGGAGGTGGGTGTCCTCCGATTCCTCTTCCATCACACTCTGGAATTCATCCATTATACAGAATTCCAGAAATATCAATACATCAAAATATGTCACTTGAGGAATAAGAAAAAAAATGAAGCTCATCAATTTTCAAACTTTAAAAATTTTGAATATCCTTTGTACATTTTCAGGAGTGAATTCATCTTCATGGGCATGTAACCTTGTTTTACCACTGAAAAATACACAGCGGAAACTTTATTCAAAGTAATGCCTGTTAGTGTTGCCAGTGAACAATGCCAACAACACGCTACACCCAACATTTTTAACTCTTTGGGCAGAGCCACTCTAAACCTCCAAATTTACAGTCAAATCTCATATTCTTTTATAAGTGTTTTATTTCAGCATTTAAAGTGGGAAACTTGAGGGATGAACATAGCACCTATGAGTCCATGGTGTACAATTAAAGCTGGGCTTTCTCTGAGTTTTCTTTACAATTGTTTAGTTGAGCTATGACCTGTGAATAATACTAGACACACCTTATAAACTGGGCTTCCCTTGTGGCTCAGCTGGTAAAGAATCCACCTGCAATGCGAGAGACCTGGGTTTGATCCCTGGGTTGGGAAGATCCCCTGGAGAAGGGAAGGGCTACCCACTCCAGTATTCTGGCCTGGAGAATTCCATGGACTGTATAGTCCATGGGGTCACAAGGAGTCGAACATGACTGAGCAACTTTCACTTCATTCCACCTTATAAATAAGAAGCAGAGATACAGCTTAAAAGAAATCCATAATCTTGGTGATAGGCAGCATTCTTCCTGCCAAGATACCATTTCCAGACATAACCTGTACCCATCTGTTTGAATTGATGGCCACATCACTAACACTTCACGAGAAGACAATGTGCCTCTTTGGACAGCCACAGAAGGGCTGCAGCAAATGACCAGGGAGCCAACTAAAGGGATTATAGAATGAACAAAGGTGAGCAACTTCTCTCCCTACTCGGACTCATATGAGACTCAGAAAGCAAGCAGAAGACACTGAAGCTGGGGTCACCAGCACAGCATTTGTGCTTCAAAGTCATGCATTTTCCATGGACAAGAGCCCCAGCACTTACCCACGGTCTCCAGTATTCTTGATTTGCATGGCCCACAAAACACGTTTTACTATCTTGTTTCTAATCCATACTGGAATAAACATTTCTCAAATTTTTCCAAATTCTGGTTATAGTCTGTTCAAAACCGGCTATAAGCTTTGATCAGATTATTCCACAAACAGAGCCAAATATAGTGTTTAACTTTATTTTATATAATTGCAACCATATTTTATATAATTGCAAGCTTTGGCAACTTCCAATTATTGAGGAAAAAGCTTAAAACCAGGAGGTTCATTGAAATGTATCCTTGAAAAGGCAAAGCATGGGACTTCCCTAGCAGTCCAGTAGTTAAGATTCTGAGCTTCCACTGCAGGGAGCGTGGGTTCCATCCACGGTCTGGGATCCCACATGCCATGCAGTGCAGCCAAAAAATCACAGGAAGCATTCAACATATTGAATGATGAGAGTTCAGGTGGAGGATGTGATTGGAAATTCCATAATTTTCGTAGAATTTTCTCAACTGGTAGGAAGCTTATTAAGAACCTATATTTTAATTGGATAAATTTATATTTTATCACAATAACACAAAATTGAGAGGCTCTGTGATTCTGCAGCATATAAATTTAACAAAACATTTTTAAAAATCATCAATAGAAACAACTTCTTTGCTGAGATTTGCTCTGTAAAAATATTTGTCAACAAAAGGCACCCTGAGTGGAAGAAATGGGCAATAACTACAAAAATATTGGCCTGAAATATTTTTAATGTCAATATTTTTTAAATAGTAGTGAGGATTTTCACACTTAGCAAAATTTGCTCTGAGTTTACCAGGTCCCTCAGCACCTCTAGAGAGAGTATTTTCTGAATTAAAAATATAATAGTATGCACAGAAGATGCAATAATTAGACCTTATTAAATGCTGATATCTTTTGAAAATACAGGGACATGGTATTAAGCAAATATAATTTTAGGAAGGCAATTAACATACATGAATATGTACCAAGAGTGGTTATTCTGCTTTTTGTTAGTTCAGATTATCTATATCAAAAAGCCCTGTTTGCTTTAATGTACGTGGGTACTTTTTACTTTATACAAAACTTGCTTTCAAAAGTTTCAAAATATGTTTTTTAATAGAACCATCTCCAGATGCAACAATGTGATAAAAATTAGTTTGGAGGTCAATAACTCTCAGTGTATGTTTGTGTGTGTGTGTATGTGTGTGTGTGTGTGTACATGTGCAGCTGGGTATATGTCTCTCTCCCTCCCTCCCTCCCTTTATATACACATACGTATATTAAATTATTTTAGTAGCCTTTCTCACTATCAAAAGTACCCTAGTTCAGATGATAAATTTTTATAAGATCATCTTAATCATTGCCTTAGTGGAGAATGCTTCAGCTTTTCCTTCCCTGCTTCCCTTTAAGTGGAGGAAAACCAGCGCTTCCTCCCATACTTACCCAAGAGCTTCTCTGGTGGCTCAGCTGGTAAAGAATCTGCATGCAATGTGGGAGACCTGGGTTCGATCCCTGGGTTGGGAAGATCCCCTGGAGAAGGGAAAGGCTACCCACTCCAGTGTTCTGGCCTGGAGAATTCCATGGACTGTATAGTCCATGGAGTCGCAAAGAGTCGGACACGACTGAGCGACTTTCACTCTCACTTTCCAATTGCAGAGACTGAGAACTTCCAAGGCAGAGGACTTGACATGCCATTCCCCAGTCTGGTGGCCATATGGGATTGCTGATCTGCTTCTCTGTGTTTACATAAACTAAGAGAGAACAGAATTAAAAACACATGGCAGGTGCAAAACTGAAGGGATCTGCATTCTCACCAGTTGTCACATCAAGAATAACACAAGAGAAGCATTTCTGAAATAACAGAGTAAGGACCATCAAAAGTCCATTCCTTCATAAAAGTAACAAGAACACTAGCAAAAAGGGTCAAAATCACTTTTTCAGTACTCCAGAAATTAATCAAAGGGTTGCAGCTATCCAAGGAGCATTTATTTAAGAAAAATAACTAAATCTTAAGGCTTTGTGACATTTTAACTTGACCTATTCCTAGCTCCCTCTCCCCAGATCAACAATCACCTTGAAAATGGATCATCTCACAACTGTGAAAACCACAGCTTAGCACCCAGGGGTGAAGGCAGAATGGGTTTGTGTGCATGGGTGCACGCAGTTGCTTCAGTCATGTCCGACTCTGAGACCCCATGGACTGTGGTTCCCCTGTCCAGGGGATTCTCCAGGCCAGAATACTGGAGAGGGCTGCCATGCCTTCCTCCAGGGGATCTTCCTGACCCAGGGATCGGACCTATGTCACCTGCATCTCCACACTGCAGGTGGATTCTTTACCCACGGAGCCATCTGGGAAGCCCAGAATGGGTTTGGAGCCCTCCAAAATCTCATACCCAGAATCTCTGTCCAATCAATAGTTGAACACTGAACTTAACAAACTCCAAGTTGGATAAACTCGAAGAGATATGTACCTAGACATATCATGATTGAACTATAAAAGCCAAAAGCAAAAAGAGAATCTTAATAAGAAAGAAGCAACTTCTCACATACAAATAACACGCGCTACTTCAGTGGAAACACAAATAGTTTATTTTACCATATATTTTTGTAAAAGAGAAATATGTTTCTACTCTGCTCATTTTCCTTCTGGTTTCCCTGCTCAGTTCAGAAGGCTCGGCAGACATTCAAACTCTTTTTCTTACTTCTTCACTTTCTCCAGTATACTCCAATAGGTTAGGACACATTTCAATGCACACCAACTTTTAAAGCATTTTAAATATCAAATATAAGAAGTTGACACTGTCGAGCCTGTTACCAATGGTTTTAACTATAATATCAATAAGTGTAACAGAATATATGCTGAAGTTCTCAACATACCAATGCTCAGTATCTTGGAGGTGACAATATTTAAATCTCTAATTTTGGTGGGAGGAAGGTTCAAGAGGGAGTGGACATACATATAGTTATGGCTGATTCATGTTGTTATATGGCAGAAATCAACACAACATTGTAAAACAATTATCCTCCAATTAAATAGTAAATATTAAAAAGTAAATAAATCTCTAATTTTGAAATTTAACCTTGTTGATAGCACATGATGTTTTTTACCAAAATGCAAAGGTAAATAGCCTACAGCTTCTTTAACTATGACTAGAATGCAAATAAAACATAGCCAACAGCTCTATGCAATCAGTGAAACAACCCCCAACTCTGAACAGCTAACAGCTCTATGTGTGCTCAGTGAAACAACCCCCAGCTCTGAACAGAGTGATTTGAAGGCATATACTATTTGCTGAAATTAAAATCTTTGCTAAAGAAAACTGTTAAATCTTTGCGTTTAGCTATGTGGGTATTACTTTTGTCATTTAGAAAAAGTAAATTTTTAAATCCATTTCACAGCTTACCTTCGTAATTTTTTTCTTCCTTTTGGAATTAATCATTCAGCAAATAAAATATTTTCACGCTTTGAACTTCACATGGTGGAAGTTCTAGATACCTCTATGTGAGAAGTTACATGTTGCATAAAAATGAAACCATACTTGTCAATACACATTCCAAGAAAAAATAAGTAATGAGGAGAAATGTGCAGACGTTATTCCAAAGCCTTCTAGTTTTCTGAATTATCCCTGTGAGCCTTAATTTTAAAGAACCACATTTCACTCTTCTAAATGTTTACTAAAAAGAAATATCATCAGCAAAAGGAACCAGAACAACATGAGATCCAAGCTGTCATCTCTAGCACCTGAGGGGACACTGCTGCTTGGGGCCTTGCTTCACCCCAGACATGGTTTCCTGCTGTTAAATTGTCCATATGTGAGATGGAAGCATCATGATGGAAGAAAAATTGGCTTCAAGTGGATACAGAGGTGATTTTTTTAATTTAATGGTTTCCACTCTCAGGCCATCTGAAAGACATAAAAAAGTAGGTTAAAGGGAAAACTTCCTAAAGCTGCAGTCTGGCCACAGTCCACTCCCAGTTCTCATAAGAGCCGGTGTGTCTGTGAAGTCTGGATTCTGGGTGATCTTCTGGGCCGCGTTCTGTGTCGTGCTGAGAGCCCAGGATCTACAGTATGAGATGGAAATTAACAGCAGTGCATCCAGGCAGCAGCTTGCTGCGAGGCAGGCCCTGATGCAGAAAACAACCTTGAAAATGTATTTCAAAATGATTCTGAAATTAGTTCAGGGTTAGTGGCCATCTCATTTCGGTTGATCTAAGGCGACCCCTTGGTCTCCCTCCTACCCTTTTCAATCTTCTCCCCTCCCAGCTCCCAGCACCTGTTCTCTAAATGTGCTGAGCCGCTATGCATTGCTTGAATTTCAATTTTTTGTTCGACTGTAATACTTACTCCTCCAGCACCCAGACCATGCTAAAGTTAGGCCCCAAATGTGGGTATCATTGGATGCAGTGTTTTAAATGAAGCAGTATTTATGTATCCATTAAAATAAAGACTCAGTCTTATACCAGCACACTACTATACATTTTAGAGAGTTTAGTTTCATTTGTCACTACAATAATTCTATAAGACAGATTAAATATTTGAGTGATTTGTATTTTAAAAAAATTTTTTAAGGGAGAAAAAAAGGAAACCATGAGTCCAAGTCCTACCCTGTCACCTATAAGCTGCACGGGTCACCTGTGTCTTTGGGTCAATTAACTAATCCCTATGGTGTAAATGCCACGATCTCTGGACTCACTCCTAGCTCTCACATCATCCTTCTAGCTTTACAGAAGACCAAGGTCAAAACCATCAGGTCCATAAAGGGCAACATGGACTGGACCAGAGGTTCTTACCCCAAATCCAACTTCTTTCCACAATAACACACACCAGACACAGGAACAGAGGGCTTGGGCAAAAGGAATGGGACATACAGTTCTAAATTCCTTCTCATGCACCAAAACATGTAGTGAGAATGGAGCCAGGTCAAAATGGGTTCTCCATCAGAAATTATTAATTAACTGAAAATATCTAAAGACAAGATGGAGATGGTTTCCATTTGGTTACAATTTCCTTCTTAAGGTGTAACAAATGCTACGGTCAAGTCTAACAAGAAACCGAGAAACCATGAAATGGTGAAACAATAGCTCTCCTTTCTCCTTCCACATGCAAACACTGTATTACTAATTAATAGATGGTGAAGAAGTGGTATGACTTTTACCTAGGGCTTGACAATCCTGAAATCTTTGTTGCCATCTTTATTCTAGCAGTGGGGCAACTCGGGTAACCCATTAAGAGTCAAATCTGGTAATAATCTTAGCAGAAACTCCAGCTTGTCTTCTCTCATTTAACAGAGAAGACGACACCAAAATGAAATAATGGTACAGTCAACACTTTTAATGCCTCCCATGTGTTTATCACTGTTCGAAAGACTTTTTAATAACCATTATCATTTTCAATCACCCCAACAACCTGAGTCAGGAATTATTATTAGCCCCAATTAATGGATGAAACACAGACCTAGTTCACATACTTAGTGAGTGGAGAGGTCACACTTGTGTAGTCTGACTTGAAAGTTCATTCTCCTCATCACCAAAAATACACCATTTGCTGGAGTTCTATTGCCTATTTCTGGCATGTATGTGCAGGTATCTATATATATAATGCAGATATATTTGTGTGTAAATTTATATATCATATGTATTACATGTATGTTCAGTTGCTCAGTTGTGTCCAACTCTTTGTGACCCTGTGAACTGTAGCCCGCCAGGCTCCTCTTGTCCATGGAATTTTTCAGGCAAGAATACTGGAGTGAGCCATTTTCCTCCTCCAGGAGATCATCCCAACACAGGGATTGAATCTGGGGTTTTTTTTTTTTGCATCTCTTATACTGGCAGGCAGATTCTTCACCACTAGCGCCACCTGGGAAGCCCCAATATGTATTATAATAATGTCTTAAATCACTTTTAAATAGGAATAATTAATTATGGATAACTATGCAAATATGTATCATTTGGAGATGGCTGAGACACCCTGGAATGCCAGATAAGGGTGAGGTTCTAAGAAAAAGGGATGATCTAGGCCACGTGACCGATATCCATTCAATCTCACCAACCACTCCTTCCCAGCTTTACACTCAGGGAACAGAAGAAAGAATTCCGGATACATTTAGTCTTAATCATTGTTTGAAAACTCTATGTCTGGGCACCAAAATATGAAATTCACAAGTATAATATCCTACTGGCAGACCTCTTCAGCATCATGTGAAAAAAAATGCCTAATGTTATTTTCTTTCGCCTTTTGATCTTGACTAGCTTCAGACTGTTGTTCTTCACAACTACAGCTGATACTTTGTTTTCATGGTATTTGTTGTTCTTTGTCTTCTCCCTGAGTCAGCTGTCCTTGGGATGGTTGTCCCAAGGATGCCTGTTCAAGGGGTTCTTGTTTGTCAGGTACCTGTTCCTGGGACGGTTGTCCCATGGATGACTGTTCAAATGATTCTTGCTTCCCAGGTGTCTGTTCTTCATATGACTGGTCCAGGGATGATGGCTCAAGCGATTCTCGTTTGTCAGTCTCACATCTGGTTGTCTTGGTGATGACGCCTGTGACTGCTTCCCATTGGTGGTTCTCTTTGGTCTTCTTTCTTAACTGGGGTGTCTAGTCATACAGGTGTATTTTTTTTTCCTCTAGAAATGTCCTTCGGTTCCTTATTTTCAGTAAACAAATAAAACAAAATCACCAGTAAACACAGTAGCCATCGAAACCACATGAACTAAATCGTAAAATGACAAGCATTGCTGCTATATCACTGATTTCAAAATGACAGCGATAATATTAAAAAAACAGTTTTCACATATGACATTACACTGACCAAGTGCTTTTACATGCTTTATCGCTTTTACTCTCATTCAGCAATGTGACCCATCCACTGTTTGAAAGTTGACAAGCTATTGGCTTTATTCTAAGAGTCACAGAGGGAGGGAAGGCACTTTTATGAAAATTAAAACAAAGCATCAGTGCAGGAGAATCCAGAGCCACTGTTCTCCAGAAAAGGCACCATGAAGAACACATGAAGAACCACCTAAGGAGAGCAGGAAGATCACTGTGCACTTATCAACCTCCCGCCAGCCAAGCCGAGCTCGCCAACGCCAAGCGAATCCTACAGAAATAAAAGCCCTCTGTCATCAGAAAGCAGAGGATGTTCCTGAAACCTGGAAACAGCCCAGGGAAAGACACCTTCAGCTGGAGCTTCGCAGAGCCCCAGAGGCACGCTGATACCTCCCTTCCCCGCAGCTTGCTCCTGCTCTTATTTGCAGGAGTAACTTTACCCCAGAGCCCAATCCAGAGACCCCAGCTCCAGCATCAGCCTCATCTCTCCCATCCCTTCCACGGCCAGGTCTGGTCCATGTGGTCCTGAAGTCTGCCTCTTCTGTGCAGCCCTATGGCCGTGCTCCAGACACCACCATCTAACAGACATTACAGACGGGAACGCTCTTACCTGTCCCATCCCCACCTCCTGCTGTCAGAGTGATGGTTTTAAAACGCAAATCTGATCACATCATCTCCCTCCTTTAACATTATCTACAGGACAAAGACCAGGCCCCTAGAGTGATGCTCAGGGGCGTGGCACAGTGACCAGCAGACCCAGCTGTGCTCCTAGCCCCAGTATCCAGCTGCCATGGACGGTTCCTAGCCAGCTCGCACCTGGGATAGGGCCCGTGTCCAGCTGCCATGGACGGTTCCTAGCCAGCTCGCACCTGGGATGGGGCAGGGGGCTAGGGCCTCGTCCAACCACAGGGCTGTGAACGGGAAATACTGTTCCTGGCTGACCTGGGGAGGGTCTCATGTAACCTCCTGCCTCGCCCCTCCTCTGGAAGGCGGCAACATCACGAAGCCCCCAGATCCGAGTCAGCGCTGGGAGGAGAGACGCCCAGGAGAGCCTCCACGCCGCAGCAAGCTTTGTGCAGCTGAGAAATGAACACTGATATTTGGGGCTGATACCTTTACCAGCACCTGGCCCTGCCTGCTCTCAGGGACACAGCAGACCTGGGTTAGGGCTCCTGCGTCCCCGTCTCTTCCCCTCACATGGCCCCCCGACACCCTTCTGCTCCAGCTGCATTGCCCACTCCCACCGCCCCTCCACACATCTGCACACTCGGCCCCTTGCCCTGATCCCCTTCTCAGCACTGCCCACCCCTCCCAGCAGATGCCCCCGACCCTTCTCAGTCCACCTGCACAACCCCTTCCTTTGTAAGACCTCCCGTCGCTCCCTGCACCCCCTCTCCTGGCCCCGGACATCAGCCACTCTCTCCTCGGGACATTTCCAGGGTCTCCAGCACAAGCCTCTATCTGTGTCTGCGTCCATCTGTGTCCCAAGCCGGGAGCAATGAGCTTGCAGAGAATGGCAAAGTGCCCCTGAGCTCACCTGTATTCCCTTAGCACTCGGTGCAGAGCTCAGGGTGGGCAGCTCCCCACTGTTTTGTTTCATTGTTAAAGGATGGTTTAAGCGACTCATGAGTCCTGGTTCATCCACCTACATTCAAAATATCTTGGACAGATTGCCTTCTGTCTTCCTGGGTCTCAGCTATTTCTTTCTTGGGAAAAAAAAAAAAAAACAGGTGAAAGTGTGGATCTTCAAATATGTAAGATCATGGTGATAAGTGATCGAAGGCCACAGTGAACTATAAACACCGATCCCTCTGTGTGTGTGGTTTCAGGGACCCCATGGATATCTGGTCCCTTATATGACAGGACATGGTGTTTGCACACAACCTAGGCATGTTCTCCCGTATACTGTAAATCACATCTAGATTCTTAGAATGCTGAATATGATGCAAATGCTATGTAAGCAGCTGTCACATGGTACAGTTAGACACTCTGTAAAGAGTCACCTGCACTGGGCAAAGGTTTGCTTTTGGGAACTTGCTGGAATTTTTTTCCTAATATTTTTGATTCGCAGTTGGTTGAATCCATGGATGTGGAAGGCAAACTGTACAGATGATACTTATTATTACCACAAAAAGTTTAAAGAGAAGAAACAAAGGAGGGGATTACTATAGAAGAAAGACTAAAAACCTTCACAAGGTAATAATCGATCATATGGAATGCAAACTAGTACAGCCACTATGGAGAACAGTGTGGAGATTCCTTAAAAAACTGGAAATAGAACTGCCTCATTACTCAGCAATCCCACTGCTGGGCATACACACCCAGGAAACCAGAATTGAAAGAGGCATGTGTACCCCAGTGTTCNCTCTTACACTGTTGGTGGGAATGCAAACTAGTACAGCCACTATGGAGAACAGTGTGGAGATTCCTTAAAAAACTGCAAATAGAACTGCCTTATGACCCAGCAATCCCACTGCTGGGCATACACACCAAGGAAACCAGAATTGAAAGAGGCATGTGTACCCCAGTGTTCATCGCAGCACTGTTTATAATAGCCAGGACATGGAAGCAACCTAGATGTCCATCAGCAGATGAATGGATAAGAAAGCTGTGGTACATACACAACAGAGTATTACTCAGCCGTTAAAAAGAATACATTTGAATCAGTTCTAATGAGGTGGATGAAACTAGAGCCTATTATACAGAGTGAAGTAAGCCAAAAAGAAAAACACCAATACAGGATACTAATGCATATATACGGAATTTAGAAAGATGGTAATGATAACCCAGTATGCGAGACAGCAAAAGATACACAGATGTATAGAACAGTCTTTTGGACTCTGTGGGAGAGGGAGAGGGTGGGATGATTTGGGAGAATGGCATTGAAACATGTATAATATCATATATGAAATGAATCGCCAGTCCAGGTTCGATGCAGGATACAGGATGCTTGAGGCTGGTGCACTGGGATGACCCAGAGGGATGGTATTGGGAGGGAGTTGGAAGGGGGGTTCAGGATGGGGAACACGTGTACACCCGTGGTGGATTCACGTTGATGTATGGCAAAACCAACACAATATTGTAAAGTAATTAGCCTCTAATTAAAATAAATAAGTTTAAATTTAAAAAAAAGAAAATGAAAGGCCAAGGTAAAAGGCAGGAGGAGCTGAAACTGCACTTGGCAAACCCCCAGGAAGTTGCAACTGCGCGCCACTCACAGCCGGCCTAGCACTCCCTACAGGCTCTCTCCTACACCTGCAGGCAGGCTGACCTCTGCTTGGTCAGAGTCCCCACTTGGCAGCTGCCTGAGGGCAGGGCTTGTGTCCTAGGCATCATTTTTTCCCAAGTGCTCAGCTCAGCCTGGCACATGGAAGGTACTTGGAAAATGTTTGATAAATGAAAAAATGGAATAAATAATAAATGGACCAGCAGTGCCCAGTCCCACACATAAAGCATCCCTAAAGACATATAAAATTAGAATGTGAAAAATTAAAAATGGTAGTGAGATGTGAATAATAGATTACCATACTCTTTAATATGAAATTGCATTAAACATTAATATACAGTAATATATGTGCAGTATTGATATGTAATAAAACACATTTCAAAAATCCCTAAGTTCACTTCACCTTTTGAATGCAATCATCAGTGAGGTGTCTCCGGCCTTGCACACTTGTTCTATATTGCTTCCTTTCAGAATTGAACCCATAATCCAACAGGCCCCTAATGTCACTAAAAACATGTCACTTCAGGGCCCCTAAGAATTTCCATATTTGTCTGAAGTTTCCTGTCTGAATCCTGCACTTTCTTACCCCACGTACAAGGTTGTTTTTTTTCTCTTCATTCCTTTTTTCTTATAAAATGCTATAAATACAGTGAAATCTTAAAATAACTGCATAGTTCAACAATGCAAAGTCCGCCTGGACTGAATCACTGGCTGACGGACAGACAGTGTGACTATGTTGCTGAATGAAAACCCTCCTTTGTCAATCCACCTAAATATGGTGCCATACAAAAGAGAGTTTGCAGAGATCAGAGCACAGTCATGAGAGGGTCACCTTTTGTTCCAGGCCAGACAGGCTGTGTGGACGCTGACCCCAAATGGGAGTTCCAGGGGTGGCCCAGCAGGGGCGCTGTTCACATATTTTTCTGGGGTAATTGCCAAGGACCCGTCTCACAGGCACCCCATAAACCATGACAATAACTGTTCTCCTACCAGGAAATGGAACCACTTTCTTATTCTTGCTAAAGTTCTTGAGAGATGCTGGAAAAAGAAAGAAAGGAAAAGCCAGATATTAATTCACTGACTTAAAGGTTTCCATCTCATGAGATGGTAGTGTGAGACCTATGGCTCAAAGAACAAGGGGAATACCAGCACGAAGAGGTGAGCAAAGGCATTGAGAGCCATTTTGGTGGAAGCAGGACCCTGCGTTATGACACAGGAGGTCAGACCAATGCTATGCCAACTGTGGTTTCCGAGACTATGGGGCAACGGAATTTTGATCTTCTTGTTTTTCTTCCTCTAAGAGAAAGATCAGATTTTAGTTAAGGTTTTTGTCATTTTTTTTTAGCTCCTCCCTCCTGCAGTTTCCCAGTTGGCAGTGGAGGGCATGTGGTGGTATTTCCTTCCCTCCATACAAGGGATCCCAGGTGGCCAGGGGCTCTCCAGCCAGAACAGCAAACTGTAAAGTGCGGATGTTGGGTGTACCCCACCAACAGGCAGAAAACGTCGCTCAGTTTCCACAGCAGCTGCTCATCAAAAACTGCAACAATAAAAGGCAGGAAAAATATCATATTCAATCTCCAATGAAAAATGCTAAAACCAGAAATGTGCGATTTACATCAATACTTGCAAGTTACAAAGCACTGGTACACACAAGCACAACATAAAGAAATGCAATAAAACTTCTGCCAAGCACTGTTTACAACAGCCAGGACATGGAAACAGCCTAGATGTCCATCGGCAGACAAATGGATAAGAAAGCTGTGCTACATATACACAATGAAATATTACTCAGCCATTAAAAAGAATGCATTTGAATCAGTTCTAATGAGATGGATGAAACTGGGGCCTATTATACAGAGTGAAGTAAGTCAGAAAGAAAAACACCAGTACAGTATATTAACACATATATATGGAATTTAGACAGATGGTAACGATGACCCTATATGCGAAACAGCAAAAGAGACACAGATGTAAAGAATAGACTTTTGGACTCTGTGGGAGAAGGCGAGGGTGGGATGATCTGAGAGAATAGCGTTGAAACATGTATATTATCATATGTGAAATAGATCGCCAGTCCAGGTTTGATGCATGAGACAGGGTGCTCAGGGCTGGTGCACTGGGATGACCCTGAGGGATAGGATGGAGAGGGAGGTGGGAGGGAGGGTCAGGATTGGGGAACACATGTACACCCATGGCTGATTCATGTGAATGAATGGCAAAAACCACTACAATATGGTAAAGTAATCAGCCTCCAATTAAAATAAATTAAAAAAATAAAAACTTCTGTCAATCCACCCGCTGAGCCTCTTATCTGACAACTCTGCTTTGATTTCAGGTATTTTAAAGTTCATGAGCACCTCTGCCAATCCATCAACATAGCACGAAAATGGTTATTCTATTACAGATATGTGCTCCTAAACATGTCTGTGTGTCAAGTTTCCACTAACATAATTAACACAGAAATATTTTTGCTAATAAGCACTGCAGTTAAATTGAACCCAGGGGCCAAAGAACTAGACTGAGGCTATTCTGAAGACCTGACATGCTGGCAAGTGAGACGAAAAAGATAGGCGAGAACAGCTGGGGGAGCTGCCAGTCATAAAGGAAGAAATCGGAGAAGCTGTTAGGAGAGCTGATTGGAGAGATTAAACTGCCAGCAACAGCAGCTGAGAGAATCTGAAAGTTGGAGCAGAAAGGAAAAGGAATAAGAACTGAGATTTTCAAGAGAAGGCTGATTTCATTGATAGTCGTGGGAGGTCAGAGGCCACCAAGAACCACGACAGCTGGATGAAATCAGAAAAACCACTGCCTTTGTCCACAAAGAAGTCCCCTAATGCCCATTTTGCAGTCGTGTGATTTGAACGTATTGTTAAGTCCTGTATTCAATACTTGCTTTAAAACCTCCTCTTCATTTCACTTATTTTTGAGACTGCCAGAGTCTACAGCAGCTGCTCGTTATAAATTAAGATGTCAGGCTCAAATCTGTGAAAATGAATCCAATGTTTTGGTTTAAGGGGTAATTACTTTGTGAAAGTTAGAAACCCTAAGTTAGATGGCATTTAATTTTTGTATTTGGTAACAATTATGTAGGCATCTGATTTCTCTGAGAGCGAGGCACGTTTTTAAATACGTCAGCAAAGATATTTACCAAGCCTTCGTGTTTTGCTGTTGTTTTAGTCATTAAGTCGTGTCCAACTCTTTCAAAGCCCCATGGACTGCAGCCCGTCAGGCTCCTCTGTCCATGGGATTTTCCAGACAAGAATGTGGGAGTGGGGACCTTCCCAACCCCTGGATCAAAGCCGTATCTACCACTGAGCCACCCAAGAAGCCCAAGCCCTTTTACAAATCAGATCAGAAAGTAGTTTGAATTCACAGACTCTCTGACAGTGACTTGAAGACCCAACCAGAAACCTAGAATCACAGATCAACATGGTGCACTCTCCTGCAACAGGTAAGAGTCTTTATTCCTAAAATAATTTCGTTTTCTACATTCAAATGTGCTGCTCATCACAGAAAACTTGGAAAACAGAGACTAGCCCCCTCCCCAAATGAAAGTAAGCTTAAGTCATAGACCTACCACTTGTTTTAAGTTGTGACCTAGATGACATCTGGAGATACAGAATAAGCACTTATCTCTGATTTTACAGCCTCAAGAGAAACTCCGTGATGGAGACTGCTGGCTGAGAGGCGCCCTTACTGCAAAGCGCCCTGCAGGAGAGACGACCCAAGTCACATCCTCCCGATGACCCGATCTCCAGCAGCCCTCTTGAGTGACGGCTGCTCACTCTGCCACATGCCTGGACGTGGGCATTTCCAGGCCTTTATCCCTCCTTGCACCTAAAGCAACCTCAGCCTCTTTACCGTTCACATCTTGAGACTCTACTGCCCACTCCCCCTCCCTGGAGTAGCTACACCCCGTCTCCTGGACCAGCTTAGCCTCTGGTCCAGGGCTGTTAGCAGACTCTGGACGCAGGGGCAGTGCTTACCGTCCTATGTCCCATGTGGCAAAGCCCAGCATCGGTTTACATCAAAGTAAAGGATCACAGAATATCACTCAGCAGGTCTCTCGAGTAACCAAGGGATCTTCCCTACCCAGGGACCGAAGCCAGGTCTCTTGTATCTACTTGCATTGGCAGGCGGGTTCTTTACCACTAGCGCCACCTGGGAAGTGAAGTCGCTCAGCCGTGTCTGACTCTTTGTGAACCCATGGACTGGGGAGCCTACCAGGCTCCCCAGTCCATGGGATTTTCCAGGCAAGAATACTGGAGTGGGTTGCCATTTCCTTCTCGAGGGGATCTTCCCAACCCAGGGATCGAACCTGGGTCTCCCGCACTGTAGGCAGACACTTTACCATCTGAGCTACCAGGGCCACCTGGGAAGCCCCTCTCAAATAACAGCTCTCATAATTTACGAATGGAAAGAAGCACCAACTGGTTAGTTACTGCAGACAGTGCACTTGTGAGGATGCGCAATGAGACTTGACGGTGGATGCATGGTGTTCACAGCACAAGCCTGGGGCCCGGACCACCGAGCCAGCAGGAAGCGTCTGGTTTCCTTTCAGCTTTCCTCATCCTTGGGTAAAACAAGAGTGGAGTACTACAGTGGAGCAACCGTCTGCAAGCTGGCTTTAGAAAAGGCAGAGGAACCAGAGATCAAATTGACAGCACCCACTGGATCATCGAAAAAGCAAGAGAGTTCCAGAAAAACATCCACTTCTGCTTTACTGACTATGCCAAAGCCTTTGACTGTGTGGATCACAATAAACTGTGGAAAATTCTGAAAGAGATGGGAATACCAGACCACCTAATCTGCCTCTTGAGAAATCTGTATGCAGGCCAGGAATCAACAATTAGAACTGGACATGGAACAACAGACTGGTTTCAAATAGGAAAAGGAGTACATCAAGGCTGTACATTGTCACCCTGCTTGTTTAACTTATATGCAGAGTACATCATGAGAAACGCTGGGCTAGAGGAAGCACAAGCTGGAATCAAGATTGCCGGGAGAAATATCAATAACCTCAGATATGCAGATGACACCACCCTTATGGCAGAAAGTGAAGAGAAACTAAAGAGCCTCTTGATGAAAGTGAAAGTGGAGAGTGAAAAAGTTGGCTTAAAGCTCAACATTCAGAAAACTAAGATCATGGCATCCAGTCCCATCACTTCGTGGGAAATAGATGGGGAAACAGTGGAAACAGTGGCTGACTTTATTTTTCTGGGCTCCAAAATCACTGCAGATGGTGACTGCAGCCATGAAATTAAAAGACGCTTACCCCTTGGAAGGTAAGTTATGACCAACCTAGATAGCATATTAAAAAGCAGAGACATTACTTTGTCAACAAAGGTCCATTTCCACTGGTCATGTATGGATGTGAGAGTTAGACTATGAAGAAAGCTAAGTGCCAGAGAATTGATGCTTTTGAACTGTGGTGTTGGAGAAGACTCTTGAGAGTCCCTTGGACTGCAAGGAGATCCAACCAGTCCATCCTAAAGGAGATCAGTCCAGGGTGTTCATTGGTAGGTCTGATGCTGAAGCTGAAACTCCAGTACTTTGGCCACCTGATGCGAAGAGGTGACTCATCTGAAAAGACCCTGATACTGGGAAAGATTGAGGGCAGGAGGAGAAGGGGATAACAGAGGATGAGATGGTTGGATGGCATCACCGACTCAATGGACATGGGTTTGGGTGGGCTCCAGGAGTTGGTGATGGACAGAGAGGCCTGGCATGCTGTTCGCAAAGAATCAGACATGACTAAGCAACTGAACTGAACTGTACTGAATCATCTGCATGGCTAACCTCCTTACCTACAGAGCAGGAGTGCACTCACAAGCCTACATGGGAAGACAGAGCAACCGAGTTTAGAACTCAGGCTTCCCTTGTGGCTCAGCTGATAAAAAGAATCTGCCTACAATGTGGGAGACCTGGGTTTGATCCCTGGATTGGGAAGATGCTCTGGAGAAGGGAAGGACTACCCATTCCAATATTCTGGCCTGGAGAATTCCATGGACTAAGTCCATGGGGTTGCAAGGAGTCGGACACGACTGAAAGACTTTCACTTCACTCACTGGACCCCCACACCTCCTTACTAATAGCCAGAGTCTTCAAAGAAAAGGTGGCCTCATCTACAAGGAAAGCCAAGTCACCAATTTAACTTCACTGTGCACTGTGAGTAACTGGTGACTGCTCCCCAAAGCAGAGGCTTATCCACGGCCCACCTGGTAGGAAGAGGAGCCCCGAAACCCAGAGAATCCCATTCTGCTCAAGGTCGCTCTGATGAAGACCGCACGTGGCAGGGAAGTCCCTCAGCTTTACCCAGGGACAAGACATGAGAACTAAACAATAAATCTGGATGATTCATTTTGTTTGAGTGGGCTGTTTCCACCAAACAAAGCAGAGTGTCAAAAGAGACAGATCTCAGGAAATCACAGCACAGCCACGATGCGATTTACACTAAAGCCATGTTAATCACACAGCTGGGCAGGATGGTCCTGGTGGTCCAGGGGTTAAGACTTTGCCTTCCCATGCTAGGGGTGTGAGTTCGACCCCTGGTCAGGGAGCTAAAATTCCCACATGTCTGGTGGCCAAAACATCAAAACCAGAAACAAGCCTGGTATCGCAAAGAGTCACACGTGACTGAGTGACTAAACGACAACACGCTGCAACAAGTTCAGTAAGCTCTTTTCTTAAAAGGCCTGGCAGTGGGGTCTATGGGGTCTGTGGTCCCCACTCCTGAGAGGATCCTGTCTCGGTCTCCTGGACCAAAACTCTCACCAACTGTTAGCAGCTCTATGAATGACAATCAATAACAGGTCATCACAGAGCCAAACTAATTGATCACTTTTTTAAAATGTTGAAAATCCATTTTTAACAATTTCTAAGCTGCCAGATTGACTAAAATCATAGCCTCCACCCCTCAAAAAGACCTCTAATGAAGCCTCTAAGCAGAGTGAGCATCTGGCCTGGCCCAGCTACAGCTGGTGGTTCTCCAGCTCACAGCACCCAAGGGGACCAAACGGCCAGGAGACCCACTTGTGCAAAAAGGGATCCAGAAGCCAGGCCGCCTGGGGAGTGGGCAGCCCGGCGCTGCTCCGGGGACTGCGCCCAGGAACTGCGAGCCCTGAGGCAGAGAAAAGCAGGTGGAAATCACAGAGGGGAAAAGTTAATTTTTTTTCTGATTCTTTGATTCCTTCGCCAATTCCTAGTTTTCAAAAACAAACAAAAATAATTACAATGGAACACAGTAAAAAATTACTCTTAGTGAGAAAAAGTATTATTGTTTAGAATTCAGCTTCAGGGACTGAAAACTGCCTCAGTCTCTTAGAAAAATGAAGCTTGCAAACTCTCACAAAAGGTAAGGCAGTGCAGCGTTTTGGAAACTGTGTGTTGACTGGTAAGACTTCCGAGACTTTTGAAGCACAGATTACAAAAGTTGACAGGATGGATGGGCGCTAACAACCGTGAGTACTCAGGACAGAAGTTAACACTCTCCAAGTGAGGTGTGAAACAGGCTCATTCCCTTCCCCTAAACAAAGCTTTGTATTGGGCCACAATGATCTCCAGCAGCTCTGTGTCCTGTACTTAAGTGAAACACTGCTCAGAGGCCTCTGGGGCTGTCCTTGAACTCCAGAGCTTCCAGGTAGAGCCCAGAGGCAGCCTGGCCACTTGCAAACAAACCAGAGGGCAGGGGTGGGGGGGGTGGGGGTCCTGACATCACTCACAGCCCCCTCATCGGGCACTCAGGACCGGCGTTATGGACAAGCCCACCCTAAGCCCCACTTTCAGGGCCACAACCACAATCCAGCTCACCCCCACCCCCAGCACCCAGCTCAGCGCCTCCCTGGCAAGAGTAGGGAGGGGAAGCGGGACCGAGCCGCTTGAATCCGTGTGGTTTCCTCTGTCACCCCTGCCACCAACGGCAAGACAGGTGATCACTCTGATTCCTCCTCTGTAAAATATGACGATCGTCACCTGGCAAGGTTGTTAAAACAAAAATAAAAATCAGAAGAAGATGTCTGTGCGGGAATTGTGGGATCCATGCATATTTTTAAATTATTGTTACAGCAGATGGTTCAATACACATTTCATATACTTAAGGCTCCATAAAAGCCGACAGCATTTAATGGGACGTTTTTCAAGTATGCAGGTCCTTGACTGTAGGGAAGGGGCACAGAGAAGTTGGAAGGGAAGATGAGGTAGACTCTGTCCACGGAGATGCCTCTCTGGGGTGAACTGTCGCCTTGTGGGCATCCTTCTGTGGAAAATCGAATAGCAAGAAGGAAAGAGAAGTAGGGGCTTAGACACGCCCTAAACTGCAGGTGTGTATCAGTCTCTCAGTCGTGTTCAACTCTTTGCAACCCCAAGAACTGTAGCCCTCCAGGCTTCCCTGTCCATGGCATTCTCCAGGCAAGATTACTGGAGTGGCTTGCCCAGATCTTCCCAACCCAGGGACTGAACCCTGGTCTCTTACATTGCAGGAAGATTCTTTACAATTTGAGCTACAATGAAGCCCCTTAAATTGCATGGACACGCTTATTGGTGATGCTCAGCAGGTTTCTTTCGGGCCACTAGGTGGCAACCTGGGGCCCACGTGGCTGGCTGCTCCCCTGTAGGGTAAACACCACCTTCGCCTTTTAATACCTGGGATCCAATTTATAAAAACCTCTCTTCTTGAAAACAAAATATCTTCTCTGATCACCTTACCGGCGTTTATGAATGAGGACTTTTCTCTTAAGTTACCAAGAAGAGTAGAAAATGGAAAGGCAAACATTCCCGCACATTCAGTGGCAATCACGGTTGGAAGATTTTGATTGTGGAGACACTGGCAATTACAATGCAATTTTAAAATTGAAACCCAAAACATCACAGCACGGGGCCAGTTTGAAGAACCCTGTCTTCCTGGATCTGTCGCTCCTCCCAGGATATAGGTGAGAAACACCATGAAAGGTCACACAACGAACTCTGCCGTCTTGGAGCCTGAAACCACCGCGGCTCCCGTGACCCAGGCTCTCTGGGCCCCCGACTCCTGGCGGCTCTGACTCCTGAGGCCTGACGAGACCCCATGCTCATCTCTTCCACAGGAAATCTTCCAAATGCTCCTGCAGCTCTCTTTTCCCTTCAAGGCTTCCCGCGGGGTTGGTTTAATCTACGTCTAGTGTTATTCGCTCAGTCGAGTCCAACTCTTCTCAACCCCATGGACTGTAGCCCACCAGGCTCCTCTGTCAGTGGAATTCTCTTGGAAGGACTGATGCTGAAGCTGAAACTCCAATACTTTGGTCACCTGATGCGAAGAGCTGACTCACTGGAAAAGACCCTGATGCTGGGAAGGATTTGAGGCAGGAGGAGAAAGGGACCACAGAGGGAGAGATGGTTGGATGGCATCATTGACCCAATGGACATGAGTTTGAGTAAGCCCTGGGAGTTGGCGATGGAGAGGGAGGCCTGGTGTGCTGCAGTCCATGGGGTCACAAGGAGTCAGACACGACTGAGTGACTGAACTGAACTGAACTGAAAGAGCCTATTGATGGAGATCTGAGCGGCCGTTCAAGGCCCCGAGGGTGAACTATAGGGCTCTACCCCTATCCGCAGATGTGAGACTTCAGACCTCAGAAAACACACCCTGAGGACTTCCCAGGTGGTCCAGTGGTTAAGACTTGGCCTCCTGATGCCAGGGGTTCAGGTTTGATCCCCGGTCAGCTAACTAAGGTCCCACATGCCTTGAGGTCAAAAAACCAAAACCCTAAAATGGAAGCAATATTGTAACAAATTCAATAATAACTTTAAAAAGGAAGACACACCCTGGAGTGAGTTCTGGCTACAATGTTACAAGTTCAGGAACCTAGGAAATCACCCTGCCACCCTAGGAAGGATGCACTCTGTCTATGCCTCAGTTTCCTCATCCATAAAACACCCAACTTACTCAATAAAAAGACAAACGGTTAAGAACACATCCATCTTCACAGTCTGTGACACATCATTTCCTGATTCTCATGGTTGATACGCTACACTAGAAGATATGTACAGGAAAATCTATTGTAAACCGCTTTTAAAACTACAACTATAAACCACTGTGATTACAAATGCATAGGTATGGAAGAAATTAGGAAAGGAATTTTGTGATTTGGTGGTGTTATTACTATGAGGCTTTCTGGGGGCAGGAAATAAGACCTTTGCTCTGTCAAATATTTCATGCATATTTTAACTATGTTTCAGGAGACAAATCTGACCAGCTGTTTATAACAGGATCTTACAGTATCCTCGCGCATAGCTGTATTATTACAGAATATATACATTTCTATTTCTTCAACATCTACATGACATACCTTTTTTCTTTGTGTTGTGTCTTAAGGGAAACTTTCTTAAAAGACATTCCTGAATTGTCTTCCTGAAATAGAAACCGTCAGTGTTAGCAGCTGATACTTTGTTCTCTGAACATAAGCAAGAGCCCTTAGGACTGGAACATTCAGCTACAACTGGACACTGAGAACTGATGTTTGCAACAGAGGTCAGCCCACCAGAGGTTGTCACACACGCAAAACAGTGACGTGCCAAATCACACAGCCTGTGCTGGGAAGCCACCCACCTCTCCATGGTCCACCACGGGCCGGCCTTACTCTGACCTGGCCTGGGAGCCCAGACCAAGATCAAGGAAGCCCACAGGTGCATCCTGGACCAGGTAAGTTCCCTTAGTCAAGCTTTCAGGGTCGAGCCCTTCTCTGTTGTACTCCAAACCGGAGACCAGGACCTATGAACCCAGTTCACACTGATTCCCAAGGGTAACTCTAAGTATTCCATGACCATCCTGTCCTCTCAAACATTTCTCACATCAGAATGGCCCAGCTTCACCTTGGAATGTAAAGAGCTGCAAAGAGAATTGCTCCCATCCTAACAACAAGAAAAAGTCAGATCATCCACAGAATTACAACCGTGAACCCATCGGAGAGGTGGGAATCACAGGGCAACAATCAGGCTGGAATCTCAGGACAGACAGACTCCTCCAGGAGCGGAAGGACAGAGCACCGACTTCCCTAGAGCGGAGCACAGGAGGAGGAGACCGCGACGGAGGGGCATGTGGGTTTCAGCCAGGAGTTTCAGTGAGCGCTGCCAAGTGTGAGGGCGTACAACTGGGGCTCCTTAGATAAACGGGATTCCAAGGCAGACAGCTCAAGATGAGCAAGGAGACACCTCCAGTAATAGAAACAAAGAGAGCTCTTAGAACAACAAAACTCGTCAAAGGGACATGTCAAAGGAACACAGGAGCCAAGCTGAAAGAACACCAATGGTCAAAATAGGAGCTCTTTTCATGAGCAGACACATGAAAAGATGCTCAGCATCACTAATCACCAGGGAAATGAAAATCAAAATACAGTGAAACATCACCTCACAGCTGTCAGCATGGCTAACATCAAAAAGACAATAAATAGCACATTTTGGTAAGGCTCTAGAGAAAAGAGAACCCTCACACACTGCTGATGGGACTGCAATATAGTAACTACTGACAGATATAACCCATGTAAACACAGGTCTTTGCAGTCCATGATTATTGAAGTATATAAAGGGGTCCTGAGAATAAGTTTGAGAACCACCACCCTAAAGTATCAAATCAAATCAACATTTGATGGAGTACTATTTAATTCACCCAGCATATTATAAATGCTTGTGCATTAACTCACATAGTGGTGCCCTGAGTCCATTATCACTTTACACACACATCAAACCTCCAAGACCGAAAATAAACTCAGTCACAACTTTCAAGCTCACTATTTGCAAGGAGAATTTCCGAACTAGAATTAGGAAAAAGAAGCCACCAGCTTCACCGATCACAATAGCTTTTTGTTACTTTTTAAATCTGATTCTTTATTTTTAATTACATATTCTTATACACGGCAAGCAAGAAGAGAAACTTTACATTAAGCACTTTCCTGGTTGTCTGGTGTTTAAGAATCTGCCTTCCAATTCAAGGAATGTGGGTTCAATCCCTGTCAAGGAACTAAGATCCCACATGCCGTAATCCACACACTACAACTATTAAGCTCTCATGCTCCAGAGCCCAGACGCCACAACTAGAGAACCCGTGCACCACAACAAAGATCCCGCATGATGCAGTAAAGATCCCTAGCGCCACAAACAAGACCCGATGTGCACGCGTGCCAAGTCGCTTCAGTCATTGTGGAGCGGGGAGCTTCTCAACCAGCATTTGAAGATCCCAACAGCTCAGTTCAGTTGCTCAGTCATGTCCGACTCTTTGCGACCCCATGGACTGCAGCATGCCAGGCCTCCCTGTCCATCACCAACTCCCAGAGCTTACCCAAACTCATGTCCATCGAGTCAGTGATGCCATCCAACGATCTCATCCTCTGTCATCCGCTTCTCCTCCTGCCTTCAATCTTTCCCTGCATCAGGGTCTTTAGACCCAGTATATTCCGTGGACAGACAGCTGGAATGGGGAGTCAGTGGCTGGTCTAATGCGGGTTTGCTTACCAGGTACGCGTGCATAGACTTTGTGATGTGTGTTTGGACGGTGCTGACAGAGAATATGAATGGCACACGGGCTTCTAACACTAAGGATGGAAGGGAAGGATGCTCGGGGGCATTTCACTGCATCCAGATCAGCACAGAGATCACTGACATGCATACATGCTCTGTGCTTGTAGTGCTGACTGATTTGTGAGGTGCATTATTGAGTGTAAGGTGGAAACCTATTTTCTGATATTTTGCAACTTCCAAAAAGCCTGTCTCTTCCTATTCATTCTATTCACAAGAAGAAATGTGACTTTTACTTACAGAACTGATTTTTGCCCTGCTGTGGAGTCCTCTTCTTCAAATATCAACATAGACAAACCCTGAAGATGAATAAATAAGAAACATGCCTTGACTTGAACCACTATTACACGGTCTTGTGGATAGTAACTCTGTGTGATCTCAACAGTAGACTTCAGCTTTGACTATTTCTCATCTTAGCTCTCAGGAAAGGGCTGCCAGGGCCACAGAAAATATGTGGAATCAAGACAAAGGACCCCAAACAATCTCATTTGTCAATTCAATGTTCCTGTGGACCTTCCAGCCCCTCTCCTCTTCAAGTTTCTAATTTTCTTCCCACTAAAACTACTCATGGAAAAGATATTTTTTTCTTCTAAAATATGGCTATTAATTTCTGGCAGCTAAGTTCTGAATTCACCTAAAAGCATCTTTCCAGAATGTGGTTGGTACAGGCAGCCAATAAAGCTTTCCCAGAAATGAACATTTTAAATGTTACTTTTTGCTTCCGAAAATTATATGTATGACCCTGTCTACATTACACAGGTCTAAACCCTAGGTTGTTTGGTCCCTTACAAAAACATTGTAGATGGACCACACACTACTAATTTTCATAATTAAAAGTAAGTCAGGTCCCTAACCATGATTTTTAACACTGGCATAAATTCAACAGAAGTGTTTGGATGGAGCCCACCATATGAAAAGACAGATCAGTTCATCTGTGTATGTTCCATTATCAAACATCAATTCAACACCTCTGCTTCATTAATACAAAGCATTTCACAGAATATACGCCTGCAGCTGTGATGAAAGTAAAGCATCTCTTTTATTCATCAGTGAACATTTCTCTTTCTGCTTGAGTCCAGAGGAATCTCCTATGTATAGAGAAATCCAAGCTTTATTTTTCTGAAGCTGTATAATTCTCTAAAACTTTTAGTTCACCAAAGCCCACTTAGCATTGATGACTTACACTTAGCCTTTGAAACTCCACTGCTGCTCAGTATTAACCTTGCCTCTTAGGGAAGGAATAAAACACTCAGCTGTAGTGACAAAGTGGTATCAAAATAATAAAAGGGAAAAATTGGTAAAGATACTGGGCAGGCAATGAATTTCAAAAATCAATTAAAGAATCGATGTCACTTTCATTTGGTCACAAAAATCCTGAGTCACAGACAATGAGAGATCAAAAACTCCCCAGCTTTATTGGCATTTCTGGCAAAGGGAATTAAATGAAACCCCTCTGCTGATTGCCTGATAAAGCAGACAACAAGAGTAAATTACTGTTTTGGATTCGGTGTGCATTTTATTTCAGCAAGATGCATAAACGGTGTTTTTCAGTAGCTGCAGGCAATGGGAAATGCCTCACATTCTGAGCCCAGCACTTGTTAAGTGTATTAAGTCACTTATATGTGATTTACATCAATTGAGAGAAACTGCTACTTGATTTTTTTTTTTTTTTTTTTTTTTTTTGCTGTCTTATCACTCATTTTACAGTTAGAAATATATCAAGTCACTTTTCTGACCTGATCTCATCTGCAATGAGGTGCACCAATACGCAGCCCACGTGAAGCAGAGCTATACACGACATTTCTTTCTAAACCCCTCATCCTAGGAGGTTTTGATCCACAACATTATTTACTGTGGAGTCGTAATAACAGGAAACCAAAATGCAAAACAGAACATGACTTGTTTTAAACAAATAAGCATGCAACGTTCATCAACGATAGATAATTTCTGTTCTCTACTGCACCAAAATTACCCAGTGTTCTATTTTTATTCCAAGTTTCTTGGTATTATGACTCCACCCAGAGTCACAATGGTTTGAAGTTTTCAATTTTTCAACCACAGGTAAACACTGAAGACTAAAAGCTATGCGAGCACCTGATCTTTCTCATCTCAGATTTTAGTTCTAGGAGGCCCAGGCTTCTTCAGTTAAGAATTTTTTTTATCATGGGGAGGGGGATTCAGGATGGGGAACAGGTGTACACCCGTGGTGGATTCATGTTCATATACGGCAAAACCAATACAATATTGTAAAATAATTAGCCTCTAATTAAAATAAATAAATTTATATTAAAAAATTTTTTTAAAGAATTTTTTTTTAACAACTCATGCTCCTTGGCAGAGAAGAAGATGGTGCAGAAGTCATGGCCAGACAGAAGGAACTGCCACCTCGCAGGAAAAAATAGAAGCCAGCACGCAAGAGAGAGCTGCTGAAAACCTTGAAAGCACACACAATAACTTGAGGGTAATCAGAAAAAAAATGACAAGATTAAAATAGCATGCATAATTGCCAAAAGAAAAGGGCATTCAGAAATGACCAGAAAAGGTAATTGATGAGTTTCTTGGAAGAGGTAACTCTTGAATTGATTAGAGACACAGCTTTAGGGAAAGAATGGAAGATCAGACCAGAAGGGGAAACTTAGAAGTTACTCTTCTTCAGGGGAAGGATGGGGGTCCGGCCTCCACTGAAAGGAAGAGAGGACGTGGGGAGGGAAGCCACCACCGGCGTCCTCCACAAGGCTGACACTGCACGCTCACCAATGGCCCGGCCAGGCCGTCTGAAGATGCCCCTTTTTCTCACCTGGGCACTGCTTCTAGTTCAGCACTGTTAACAGAACACCATTAACGGCGCTATTAACAGAATATTCTTGGACAAGAAGATTAAACTCTGAAGTCCATTGCACGTGCAGAAGAGCCTTGCCCTTGAAGGTCTTACATTAATTCTGGCCCAGGGCAATTACCCACAGACAAAATGACCCTCTGTGTTCCGTTGTCAAATCAGACACTAGACAGCAGATTCTCAATGTAGGCTTGTGTTCTAAATGTTTCAAATTATAAACATAAAGATTTTAACAGAACAAGCAACACCCAAGTGTTCATTATTTTTAAGTTTACATTATGTCCCAAGGAATAAATTTAAAGACATGAGCTCTATTTACGTGTTGCTGGGTACTGTTTCTCTCTTGCTTTTCCAATGTGCTAAATTATAAATGCTTTAAAGTCAGACAAAATCTGATGTTTTTCCATCACATTGACAGCACTTAATGTTCCAGAGATTTTGAGGTCTGGTCCAACCTTGCCTTTAACATGCATTTGAAGTGACTTTAACTTGATCTAATCATATCTAGTGAAAGTGAAAGTCACTCAGTTGTGTTCAGCTCTTTGCAACTCCATGGACTGTAGTCCATAGAATTCTCTAGGTCAGAATACTGGAGTGGGTAGCCGTTCCCCTTTCCAGGGGATCTTCCCAACCCAGGGATCCTCCTGCATTGCAGGTGGATTCTTTACCAGCTGAGCTACCAGGGAAGCCTGCATACATAACGTTGTCATAAAGCATACAAAATGCACCTCTACAAGGTGATAGAATATCTCATAAATCAATGAATATATATGTTAAAAATCTTATCTAGGAAGTGTTTTATGACAGATAGCACACTTATTATCAAAGAACACTTGATTTTTTAAGCCTTTGGAAAACTCTTCACAATTATCATTTTATCTTCTTACACACTTTGCAGCTAGAACCTGTCACTGTGGCAGCCAGTCTTGATACCTGCCAGTCAAGAGTGGTCATGTGCTCTGATCATGTCCTATGAAGCAGAAATAAAACCAGACCACCAACTTGCACACCAGGGTATCAGACTGTCCTTTGTTGGTGTTTGGTTTCAGTTATTATCAGCCAATATAGGACGGAAACAGAGTAACTTCACATCTACTTAAGGTTTTAAACTTTAGTTTCCATTTTTTAATGTATTACTGGATAAACTATTCTATCCATTTGCAGTTGACCCTTGGAGTGGGGCTCGGGAGGCCAAACCTGATGCAGATAAAAATCCGAGCATAACTAGTAGTTGGCCCTCCACATAGGGGGTCCCTCCCCACCCGAGGGTCCACACCCACAGCTGCAAACCACCGCGGGCTCATACAGGGGGGCAATATTTACTATTGAACAGATCTGCATATAAATAGACCCCTGCAGTTCAAGGGTTGACTGTACTTCCCTAAGACTCTCAATATTTCATTGTAATCACAAAAATAAATCTAATGAGAAATTAATAGAATACTTATTCCAGTAAAAGAGAAGTAAAACTGCTGGCATGAAATTAACTGATCAAAACAGATGACACCCAAGATGATACCCAAGAAGTGAAACTAATGTTGCTCTGAAAGAATTCCATACAAGCACCTGATTGATATGTCATTTTTGTGGGGGCAGGGTATTCTTTTTATGTGAATGGCAGCTTTGCTCAAGATGTTTACATTTATTTCAAATAAATAAAACCACCATTCTGAAAAATATTGAGAAAGAAAAGGTAAATGCTGATAATATCCTCAATACTGATTCATAGCACTTGTTAAAATAGACTTTTCTATTATTAGCAGAGTCATTGTTTCTTTAATTTGCTACATAAAAAAATAAATGGAAAATAGTCTTAAGAATATACACAAAAGTGAAAACAGATTCTAAACAGGAATCCAACGTTTTCACTTTTTTCTTATTTGCATCTGCTCATAATTCTACAAGAACACTGAACTCTTTATAGTTTGGTAAAGTATTCTTAATTGTAAAATATGAGATAGCATAGAAGAAGATTCAACTTAAAAATACAATTAATGCTAACTATGAGTAAGGCATTGTGTGTGCCTGATGCGGACAAAAATGAAAATACAAAGTCAAATTCCTGCTTCCACGCACTTGAAACCTGTGCTAGAAACCACAATGAGACTGGAGAGTAACAGTAATAACTGCTATAATTAACTCTCAATCCACTGTGTAGGGCTTTTTAAGAATAATTCTAATCTCCATACTGACTTCACAGGTTAGAAATTCCCAGCTTTACAAACAAAGACGCTGGGGCTCAGGGAAGTGAAATTGTGTTCACGACACAGTTTACATGTGTCCAAGGTCTGCATTCTTCATCCACTGTGTTTGGTTAAACATGCTGATTAAAAGAGCAAGTAATGCCTACATCAAGCAAATGGTAAATTTCCCAGAGAATCACTGGACGTGACTTCAGTTTTCAGGGACATCAGAGTGAACACACACTGGGATCTTTTCAGCAGAGGCTGGTCGCTGAGGGGTCCTTCCTAAGGACATTCCAAAGGACAGAATGCCAGGTAAAACTCATCACACTGCTTTTAACGAGAGAGCTAAGATAGGAAAATCCAGTGCCCACTTTCCAACTGGAAAACATGTGCTTTCATTATTTAGCTTCAATATAAATCACATAAACATCGTTTTAAACATAAATATATTTTTCAAGAACTTTCAAATCCACTGTCTCAATTAATTCTTTCGAGGAAAATAAACTTGTAAATGTAAAATAATCATTGATTGAATGAATGAGGTTCAGAGAGGTAAAATTACTTAACAAGACTTGCAAATTAACGGAAGCACTAAAGCTGGAGTCTGGTCCTCTCTCACTTGGCTGCATGTAGAAATATACGCACATGTAGAACTGTAGCTCACAGGCGCCTTCTCCCCCGGGGCTGTCAGGGTTCTACAATTCGCTATTTTACTCATACAAATAAAAGCGTGTCATCGAGCATATTTTATCCACATATTCACTAATCACGGAGGTTAATTTGGTGATAAACTACTGAACAACAGACTTGCAGCAGAGGAAACTGAGACTCTGAAACGTCAAGGGGTCTTCCTAAGGTCACACGGGGTGCATGATGGATGAGCTGATCTGATGCCAAAGTTCAGGTGGCTTCCAGGTGCTGGTTTTGATTAGGTACCTTCCCAAACATTAGTATTTACGGCCCAATGTATTACTATTTATGGCTCAGGTATTTTTTTATAGAGCGATGAGGAGTCTAAGTGAACTTAGGAATAAGTAAATAAATTATGCACTCAGACAAAACTCATTACTATCACGTAATCATTTAACAAATAACAAGGAGACCTTGATGTTCTCTAGGATACAGCTACTGGAGAGGAACACCATGGAGCTGGACGCGCCATCGCCCGCCACGTGGGGCCAGCTGCTCGGCCAGAGCCCTGCCTTCCCAGGGGCTGTGAGCCTCCTGGCTTTGGGAGCCCATCTTCCCCTGATGCCCTCAGCCTGTGGACATGTTCATCCTGAGCCTGACAGCATGGAGCATTCCTGGCTCCCTGGACAACCCAGATGGGTGTCTCTGGGTGCCTAAAGGCAGATACCTCAGGGTGGGGGAAGGAGGCTCCTGATACATGACCTTAAAGGAATCTTCCTTCCCATGTTTTTCATCTGCTTTTACAGTGGATCCCCCCACCTGCTTGAAATGTCTTAACATTTCCTTTCCTCTGACTTGGTCTTCTGCCTCTAGGGAACAGAGCTATGGTGTATGATGGAAGCATAGATATTATATTTCTAACAAGCACCTGACAAGGTTTGGGAATCCTTTTGATTATCTTGTTAGGTCTGTCTTCAGAATAGGAAACACAAAACTACAGAATCTGTTGATACAAACCTTCCTTTCATTATCTTCATAAAGCTTTTCATCTTCTTCTTCCTATTACTAGAAAAATAAATATAGCAATCAACTATCTGCAAGAAGGATATTGTCAAATACATCCTTAATCTCCCAAACTCCTCTCACCTTCCTGGCTGGGTCAAATTCTTTCCTGTTATAAATATCACTCAGCAGTTGGGTCTAAGCCTTGACCATCCTGGCTACCACTGCTGGGGTCATCCTTCCCTTCCATCTGGCCAGCACTACCCTTTCCCCACTCTAAACTCTTCATTTTTGTGTGCATCTTGTTACATATTTTTATACAAAATAGAGAATATTGTATGCTCAGTTGCACCTTGATTTTTTTCACTTAATATAATATCCTGGAGCCCCCAAGCTCAGTACACATGTGTCTATCTTATTGTTTTTACAGCTGCAGTGTTTTCCATTGTATGGATGAAGCATAAATTAATCAACCAACCCCAAAGGATGAATATCTCGTTTGTTTCTATTTCTTGTTATTTATGAGTATATTTGTGGGATATTCCTAGCTATGGAAATGATGGTTTAAAAACATGTGCAGATTTAACTTTCATAGGAAGAACAAAATTCCCTTCCCAAAAGGCTGCACCATTTACCTTTGACCCTGTTAAGAAGTGTTTCATCCTCCCTGCATCGTCCCAGCCCTGGACATTGTCAACCTGATTTTTAAAATAAACTCACCATTTTTGGTTTGTATTTCTTTAAATAGGAATAACATGGATATATTTTCTTACATCTTTTCTTTTATGAGATTATATTAATGGCTTAACAAACTTTGTAAATTAAGAAAATTTGCCTTGCAGATAGTTTCTTCCATATTTTGGCTGACTTTTGACTTTATGGTATTTTCCAAAGAGAATTTAATTTTCATGTAGAGAAAGTTCAAGGCTTTGATGACTTCTTAAGACACAGTCTCTGGAGACTTACTGAATATCCAGCTTCATTTTTAGCTCTCTGTTGGGAATGACTTCTTGGCCCCAGCTTTGCCACAGCCCTGCCTCTAGGCCAGTTACACAATAGGCATCTTCTGTGCTCAAGGTTCTTGATCAGATTCAAGACCAGTTACTCCTGCATGCCGGGCGATGTGAGAGTTGTTAAGAATATAGTAAAAAAACCTCTTTCTTCACAAAACTTACTCTGTCAGAGGACACAGGAGAAGCGCACAAATAACTCTAAGAAGAGCCAACGTGTGAGTCAAATGGTGTAAGAAATACAAAGCACAACTGGGTGTCACGGAGGAAGAGCTACCACCTCTTGGTGAAGGATCCAGAAAGCTTAATGAGGAGGTTGGCTTTAGTAAGGAGCCCTGGAGAGCGGAAGAAACTTGAAATGGCAGTAATGAGGTTGTTCTTCAGTTCATTGTGTTGTTCAGATACAACTTGTCCAGCTCTTTGCGACCCCATGGACTGCAGCACGCCAGGCTTCCCTGTCCTTCACCAACTCCCGGAGCTCGCTCAAACTCGTGTCCATTGCGTCGGTGATGCCATTCAACCATCTCGTCCTCTGTCATTCCCTTCTTCTCCTGCCTTCAATCTTTCCCAGCATCAGGGTCTTTTCCAATGAGTTAGCTCTTTGCATCAAGTGGCCAAAAGGTAGTAGAAAGTGCCAGAATAACCTCCAAGGAGAGCACCCAAAATATTAACATCAACCACTCTCCCTCCCCACTCCATGAATACACAAAATTATCCAGGACATTTTTAAATGCATAGCTCTTTGGAAGGCAGGAAAAGCTCAAAAAAATCAATTAAAAGTTTGATAACCCATATCTCAGAGTTAGATATTAAGGCTTAGAGTCCCAGAGGCTGGATAACTCCCATGCAAACCTGCCTGCAGATCACTCTGAACTCTTCTCAGGGTGCAGAATTCCTGCCAGGCTGGAAAGCCCTAAACACATGGTCTGTGACTTCATCTTCACATTCCTCTGGAGAGGGACTGAATCTCTTCTAAACTTTTAGACAAGCTTTTTACAAACTTAAAAATGTTGTACAAACTTAGCAGGCAGCACTCCTGAAGAAGTGCCGCATGCACGTGAAGCACCTTGCAACGGATGGATCCAAACAAATCGTGCACGAGCAGGACTGGAGAGATTGCAACCCACCTCGATCCTGACAGTTCTCAAGTGCCCAATTTAATTAAAAACATGTGTCAGGAACGCAGTTTGAAATAGATAAAGCGGGAAAGTACACACGTCATCTTTATAAATTCACAGAAGAGTTTTCCAAATTAGCTAATTAGCATTGATAAGATTCCACCTTTCCAAGAAGGAAAATATTTTTGAAGTGTCAGATGTGGGCAAAGTTGTCCTGACTGTAACTAACGCATTTAAAGCCCCCTGAGGATGCAGCTGTGCAGCACTGCAAACGTGCTTCACATCCCTGAACTTAACGGTATGATGAACTAAGTACACCAAAATAAACAGTCAAAACACCAAGTCTCATGCTATATATAAATATGCTTAATCCTAAAAACTTTCAACAAAATGAAACAGAAACCCTTGTGATCCAATATCAGAAATGTAATATGTATTTCTAAACACTGTTCATCAGTTCAGTTCAGTCGCTCAGTCACGTCCAACTCTTTGCAACCCCATGGACTGCAGCACACCAGGCCTCCCTGTCTATCACCAACTCCCAGAGCTTACTCAAACTCATGTCCATTGAGTCAGTGATGCCATCCAACCATCTCATCCTCTGTCATCCCCTTCTCCTCCTGCCTTCAATCTTTCCCAGCATCAGGGTCTTTTCTAAAGAGTCAGTTGTTTGCACCAAGCGGCCAAAATATTGGAATGTCAGCTTCAGCATCAGTCCTTCCAATGAATGTTCAGGATTTATTTCCTTTAGGATTGACTGGTTTGATTTCCTTGCACTCCAAGGGACTCTCAAGAGTCTTCTCCAACACCACAGTTCAAAAGCATCAATTCTTCAGTGACAGCTTTCTTTATAGTCCAACTCATATCCATACATGACTACTGGAAAAACTATAGCTTTGACTAGACAGACTTTTGTTGGTAAAGTAATGTCTCTGCTTTTTATGCTGTCTAGGTTGGTCATACCTTTTCTTGTATTTTGTTCATAACAATATGCTATCCTACAGCTTCAGTTCAGTTCAGTTCAGCCAGTCAGTCATGTCCGACTCTTTGCGACCCCATGAATCGCAGCACGCCAGGCCTCCCTGTTCATCACCATCTCCCAGAGTTCACTCAGACTCACGTCCATCGAGTCCGTGATGCCATCTAGCCTTCTCATCCTCAGTCGTCCCCTTCTTGTCCTGCCCCCAATCCCTCCCAGCATCAGAGTCTTTTCCAATGAGTCAACTCTTCTCATGAGGTGGCCAAAGTACTGGAGTTTCAGCTTTAGCATCATTCCTTCCAAAGAAATCCCAGGGCTGATCTCCTTCAGAATGGACTGGTTGGATCCTACAGCTTAGCACGGTCGTACCATTTTATCCCAAGATCACACTCTTCAGTCTAAGCAACTGAGTCATAGGCAATGTGAAGCAATTCCATAGACTTTATGAAGCACCTACTGTATAAAGCACTGTCTTAGACACTGTAAAGGACACATATCAGCCCCTCAGGATTTCACAATCAGTTTGGGAAGGGTGATCAAGCCAGAAACCACATACCCAAGAAATCTATATATCCAAGGTCGAATAAACATTACAAGATTGATTTTTCAAATGAACAGATAAATGCAATGCCAAGAGAAACCCCAGTCCACTGAGAACAGATAGATCCTGCAGCCTGTTGGCCAGGAAGTGTAGAGTATTATTTCTTTTCATTAGTGTTACTAGCTACTGCAGGGCTTATACAATGCTTGCTCTCTTTCTGATCCCATAGAACATGGGCTAGGTTTTAGGGCTGACAACCTTCAACCTCAGAGGCATTTCACACCACTGGGGTTTTTGTTTGTCTTGTGCTGGAGCTGAGACAAGTTGTGTGCACCTGAAAGGATCAAACACCCAGCAGTCTCGCACCCAAGGAAGCCAGCACCCAGCCCCACAGAGCACCCGTCCTGGAAGCCCGGTGTGGGCAGTGTCCCTCCAAGGAGCGAGACGCAGCCAGCCCACTCCCTGGCGAGGAGGAAACACCAACTGTAGATCATCTGAAACTGGGTTCAGAGCCCAGCACCCTGCTTCCTGACTGCCGGCATGGTAGAACCGCTCACATCTCTCCATCTCACTGGTTTTGAGTTTATAAAGGGGGTCTGACACCACCTGGAAGAGCCATGTGTAGGTGAGCTGGGATGCGAGTGTCAGGGGCCAGCACAATGCCCGGCCCCCAGGGCAGAGCTCGGTGAAGATGCGTCAGCCCCATCCAGCCATTTTGCCCAACTTAAGTCATCCTGTTTGGACAAGAGAAGGAGGCCCGGACACTCTTTATCACCTTCCTGCCCCAAAGTTCAGGTCCTTAGGCCAGATATGTACAAACGAGGCGCTTGTGTTTGCCATTATTCCAGTGATAATGCTGGCATTGAGAAAGTCACTTTGCTACATGCTAAGAAATTGTCTCCTGACTGAAGTCAGCTGCTAATACACAAGATGCCCCCAGAGGCCCAAGGAAATGTATCTACGGAACAAGTCAATAAGGCAGAGATGAATTCCTACAGTGTGCAAACCTCTAGGTGACGGTATAAACTCAGCGCAGATGAAACAGCGATGCCGTGTTTCTATTAAACCGCGGTATTCCATTACTCCGCTACTGAGTCCTAACAGCGCCCTTACCTCCAGGAAACACAAGCAGGGGACCTTCGGCCCCTGGTCACCCAGTGCCCTGGCCGACGCCCTCCCAACCCCAGACACAGCCTTTCACTTGTCACCCACCATAAGCATCCTTGTAAACACCTCCCATCTTCATTTGAAAGGCTTCCCTAACCGTCTGGACACAGCGTGTCTTTCCCTGAATGCTGCCTCCTAGTCAGAAATAGTTAAGACCGTAAGGAAGGAAAAAGGATCATTTGAAAGATTATTCCCTCGAGCCATCTGTTTCAGATTATAAACTTGCTCAGGTTACAAAACCTGAACCAGCTTCCTGAGGAC
The DNA here is from genome assembly GCA_006410635.1 of Cephalophus harveyi. Lineage (NCBI taxonomy): Eukaryota > Metazoa > Chordata > Mammalia > Artiodactyla > Bovidae > Cephalophus > Cephalophus harveyi. The sequence goes on along the minus strand of SJYT01027291.1, from coordinate 25,019 downwards.
CCATGTCCTTTCCCACAAACGCTCCTTTCCAAGATGCGCCAGAACCAGGGGCCGACTCCAGCTCCCGCATCCCACAGTCCCCCACTTCCGGAGTCACTGTTCCCTCTTCCCACGCATGGAGCCTGGACCCTGCGGGGCAAGTTCCAGAGGAGGAGACGATCATCTGCAAGGCCATCACACTGCGGAATGGTTTATATTCTGTCATCAGACACACTCGGACTCGATATCCCACGTGTGTTACACAACCTCCTGTTTGGGACCAAGAATTTAAAAACAAAAAGCCACCTTGAAAAAAAAAAAAATCTAAGGAATTTTTAAAACAAATTCCCAAACTGTGTTTCTCCACTTCATAGACTGTACATTTAAGTGAATTTTGTCTTGATGCTCTCACCACGCACACACACATCTCTGTTAATCAGCTGGATTATGGTGATTATTTCACAGTCGATACGTATACCAAATTGTGCACCTTAAAAAATAGACAGTTTTTAGTTGTCAAATATCTCTCGATTAAAAAAGTTAAAATAGAAAAGCATCAGTTTTGTTTTCCCAGTACACATATTTCATATAGATGAGTCACGTGATCTCATCACTTACTACAGGATAAACACCCTGTGTGCATTGACAGCACATCTAAAGCACCTGGATGGGAAAGAGAGAAAACCCAAACCACACAGTGCGTTCTGCGCTAGCTCATACTGCCATCTACAGAGTCTGTGCCACACGCAACCTCAGCCAAGGCGTGTCATTTATACCACACTGACACCCCACAAAACCGACGCCCGGGGCAGTCAGAACAACGGAGCCTCCCCTACACCTGCTGCCAAGGTGCCCCTCTCCTTCCTCCCTTTCTAAAAATACATCTTGAAAGTTGTTGGGGAAAAAGCTTTTCAGTCTGTGACCAGAAATACAGCAAAGGGTAATTAGGATTAACATAGAACCATGAAAACTACGCCTGCAATTTCTGACACACAAGAGACCTGAGGTGAGTACAGCCTGCCCGGAAGACACACACACTGGCCCAACAACTCTATCTTGGGGTGACTTGGCTCTCCAACCCTTGTCCCATGCAATGGGGGCTCCACCCAGCATGTTACAAAGACGAAGAGGTGCCGTAGACTCAAGCAGGGCAGTCCAAAATGAAAGTAGAAATAACTCACCCTGTTGCTCTCAAAATCAGACATGTGTCTGTTTGTCTCTTCAGTATCTTTGATGATCTTAGCAGGTTTCTGGGAAGCAAATACACCACACGTTGGATTTAGTCACAGTCAACCTGAGTCATAGTCCTTCGAAGCTGCAAAGAGCGCGTGAAGCCCTGTGACCTCCTGACACTTGTACGGGCAGAGACAAAAGCCACTCTTTTTCCCACAGAGGTTTCTTCATACCCAGGATGGCATCTGCTCTGTGTTTTTACCTTTAGCTGCGCCACCGAATGCCCACCTCCATAATAAAATTGCTGGGGAAAATGTTAAGAGACACTGCAAAACCCTTTTGGGTAAAAAGGAGAGACTGGTCACTGCAGACCCTCTGCAATTCCCAGCGTTCCCGTGGGGACCTCGAACAGCACTCTTCGGGTTCAAGAGACTGCCTGGCCCTGCTCCCTACAAGGCCGTGGGCATACTACTTTTTGTGGGCACCTTCCTGGTGGTCATGGCTTGTTGGCAAAAGGCAATGAGCTGTAGCAGTTGGTGCCCTGGGGCCTCTCTCCACCCTGGGGAAATTGTGTGTTCTGGGGTCAAAATCAAAGGCTCCCATGGGGGCTCCTGGGGCAGATGAGGGCCTCCCAAAATCAGCCAGCTGGGAGACTTTAACCCCTGGTACTCCCACGACCTCAGAGGCAGAAAGGGCACATGGTCAAGTCCATACTGGCCTTTAAGGCCTCTGCCTGGACGTATCGCATGTCATCAGTGACGGCGGGTCATGTAGCCACACCTGACTTAGAGTGAAGTGACAAGTGGCCAGACTGATGCTCATGCTGAGCCCCGAGGGCCGACAGCTCCTGCCAGCTGAGCCTGGAGGTGCAGCCCTTTGCTTCTGCTCCTGTGCAGGAGCCTGGCCTCGAGATCAGCCCCTCGGCCAGCTCATCTGTCCCCTCCTCTCCTCCTTCCTCCAAGAAGCCAGGAGGACGGGAACGGTGAGCGAGGGTCCACAGCGTGCCAAGCCCTGGATGGGACACTTCCACATGCACAACCTCACTCGGTGCCCATGCGAACTGGCTCCATGACATCACCTCATCGCAAGGACAGGAGATTGAGGCCTGAGAGCAGGAAGCTAGGAAGGAACAGATGCCTGGTTCCTGACCACAGGGTCTGAAGACATCATTCATCCCGTCTTTCTACCAGTGATCCCTAGGAGCCTCCTACCTGCCAGGCCCTCTGCTGGGAACAGGGGGTATACAGGTAAGCAACATAGACCATCCCATTGCTGTGGAGCTTGCAGCTTAGTGGGGGAAAAGACAGGAACCAAAAAAATGACAAGGCCGAATATGCAGTCACAAACCTAGACGACTGATCAGAGGGTTCTGGTAGCAGGAGTGTCTTGGGGGGAAAGATAGACAGGAAAGTGTGAGCCGTAGGATCTGAAGGGTGTTAACTGCAGGGGGCAAAGAACATTCCTGAGGGGCAGGGAGAGCTTGGGGCAGGGGCTGGGGATGCATGCAGGCAGGGTGAGGGGCCACCCACCTCATCCACAGGCACCTCCACGTCCTCGTCTGGGGCCTCCTTGATTTCTGGAGCTCCTTGGGTTTCCTGGTTAGGAGTCTGGGCTTTAAACACATCGCCATCTGCAGGAAAATAACACAGACAGTGTTTTCAAGCTGATGTGCATTGTACCTTTTCTGACCCAAACTAGAGTTACAGCTCAGCATTCTCAGAGTCTCCTGTGTCACTGGCAGGCAGCCTGGTCCAGGGACCCCAGGCCCTACACAACACCTCCATTTCCCCACTGGCCTTGATTCTGCTTTAGTCTGGGTGCTGGGTTTGGTGTCCTTCGACATCTGCATTGTATCCACAAAGGTCCCAGACCCTGGGAGTCCGAGTCATCCCTGTGTCTGTGAGACACTCATGGAACTCAGGCCAGAGACAAATGCAGTGAGCTTTCGACGAGTGTGTATCCAGCTCATTCAGTTAGAAATAAATGCAAAGCAACCACCAGACATAAACATCACATTTTAAGGACACGCAGATGTACTCCTTCAAAACATATTCAAGAACTGGGTTTAACTAGGTAGGGGTTGAAGCTGTACACTTGAGTCACTCAACTTAATTGGCAGATAAAATCATGTAATTAGCATTACAACTGGATGTGTTAAATGCTTATAAAATCCCAAGATTCTTGAAAAGTTTATCCTCATCCTGATCAAAAGCAACAGGTGACAGCAAAGAGAAAGAAGTGGGCCAGGCAGTTCCTTCAACATCCAAAAAGACACAGATGTGGCCACTGATGGGCTCATGATCCAAAATGGGAAACTGCAGTTGCAGCCCATCCCATTCCTTGATCAAGAATGAACATGCGTCCATTCTTGCCCTTTGCAGCCCCCTGCCCTAGGAGAGCCACCCCCATGCCCCAGGCTGGAGGATGAGGGACGGAAGAGGAGAGGAAAGGGGCAGGCCCCCCTGCATCCCGGAGGTCCCTCTATCTGTGCCTTTGATATTAGCACTCAAGGCAGCCTTCAAACAAACCCAGAGGGCCCCCTGCAGATACGGAGTGTGCCCAGGTCCCGGGTCCAGCAGGGTGATAGCCGGCGTGTGAGTCCTAGGACACCACACTCCTCCCAGAGGGAGGGCATGCCGTGCGCCCGGCCACCCAGGCGGCTCCCACAGGGTGTATCTTCCAAAGAAAGACACTTTACTCAGTGGTTAATTTTCTATTGCTGTCAATATATTACAGAGTTTCAGGTCATAAAGTTTCAACAGGCTCAGTGATAGCCCCAGAGGGTGGCTCAGATCAGTATGACCTTGGTGCTCATGCATCTACCTGGCCCACCAGGCCGCAAGCTCTGCAGATGCAAGGAGCATGTCTGAACTCCCCCACGTGTCCAGACGAGAGCCTGGTGCACAGCAGGACGATGCTTTGTCCTGGGATGGGGAGCACGGCGGGGGAACAGCCAGAGAAAAATGTCATGGAAACAGCCAACTCTAGAGCTTGAAGCAAACACAGGAAGCTAAGAAGCAGCGAGCAAAAAGGAGAAAACTGGAGTCATTTTGTGTGGTACTGAGAGCCGAGGGAGAGGACAGCTTTAAGAGAAAGGACTTCCAAACTTGTCAGATGCTGCGGAGAAGACAAGGGGACCCCTTTCTCCAGCCACTCTCCTCTCTCTCCACAGCTAGCCGCGGGACCAGGGTCTCCTAAGTATCCATCACACCTACAGGGAACACGGTCACAGAAGCAGCTTCTTCAGAGCCTGGACCCCCATCAGAGCTAATAACGGTAGTAACAGTAGCATGAATAATACTAGTAACAATAGTGCTAACAGTAATAGTAATACAATAACAGTAGCAACAACAGCACTAATAATAGTAGTAACAGTACTACTAACAATAGTAATAACAGTGCTAATAATAATAGTAACAGGAGCACTAACAGGAGGGATAGCAGCAGCACTAGTAATAGTAGTAACGGTAGCATTAATAGTAGTGGTAACACTAGCACTAATAATAATAGCAGCAGTAGTGCTAACAGTAATAGTAACAGTAATACCAGTAACAGGAATAACAGGAGAGCTAACACCAGTAGTAACAGTAGCACTAATAACCATTGTGCCAGTAGTACTAACAGTGGTAGTAACAGTAATACTAATGATAGTAGTAACAGAGGCAGTAATGATGCTGGTAACAGTAGTGCTAACAATGGTAGTAACAGTAGCACGAACAATGGTACCAGCAGTGCCAACAGTAACAGTAGTATTAATAATAGTCATAACAGGCCAGTAGTAGTAGTAACAAGAGTGCCAGTAACAGTCGCAGCAGTGGTGCTAGCAGTAACAGTAATACGAATAGTAGCACTAACAATAGCGGCAAGAGTAACAGCGATAGCAATAGTACCCGTGGCTGTAGCTGTGGAACAGCACTAAAAATAGGAGTGGCACTGGAAGGAGTCTATTTTCAATTATCTCCTTTTAAATTCACTTCTGAAATTTAGTCTTTTAAAAGTCCCTCATACTCCAAACAGTTCAGAGGGCTTTTGTGCTCCCATTCCCTCAAATGGTTGACATGCTTGTTGGCTGTTTTCTGTGTCAACGGCCCTTCAGGGAAAACACGCCCACCCTGACATCCAGAGAGACAGCAGAAAGGGTTCTAAGTCCTGTGTTCATCACGGGCTTCCTAACAGGAGAAGCCCACTGTCCTCAACCGTGGAACATTGTTTTTTAACTTCCCTCACCACAGCCCTACATGATAACCAATGTATTAATAAATCAGACAGTTACCAATGTATTAATAAATGAGAGAGTTACCAGGATTTTATTTTTTATTAATTGATTTATTTATTTTAATTGGAGGCTAATTACTTTACAATATTGTAGTGGTTTTGCCATACATTGACATGAATCAGCCATGGGTGTACACGTGTTCCCCATCCTGAACCCTCCTCCCACTTCCCTCCCCATTCCATCACTCAGGGTCATCCCAGTGCACCAGCCCTGAACACCCTGTCTCATGCACTGAACCTGGACTGGTGATCTATTTCACATATGATAATATACATGTTTCAATGTTATTCTTTCAAATCATCCCACCCTCTCCCTCTCCCACAGAGTCCAAAAGACTGTTCTGTACATCTGTGTCTCTTTTGCTGTCTTGCATACAGTGTTATCATTTTCATCTTTCTGAATTCCATATATATGCATGAGTATACTGTATTGGTATTTTCCTTTCTGACTTACTTCACTCTGTATAATAGGCTCCAGTTTCACCTCATTAGAACTGATTCAAATGTATTCTTTTTAATGGCTGAGTAATATTCCATTGTGTATATGTACTACAGCTTTCTTATCCATTCATCTGCTGGTGGACATCTAGGTTGCTTCCATATCCTGGCTATTATAAACAGTGCTGCAATGAACACTGGGGTACACGTGTCTCTTTCAGTTCTGGTTTCCTGGGTGTGTATGCCCAGCAGTGGGATTGCTGGGTCATATGGCAGTTCTATTTCCAGTTTTTTAAGGAATCTCCACACTGTTCTCCATAGTGGCTGTACTAGTTTGCATTCCCACCAACAATGTAAGAGGGTTCCCTTTTCTCCACACCCTCTCCAGCATTTATTGTTTGTAGACAGTCAGGATTTTAAATCAGATCATTGTCAGTCACATCCCTGCAGGATGAAATAAGTCTAGAAAAGCACATTCTCAACCCTGCAGCATTCTGAATTGCCAGGAGCCACATGGAATGTCACCTTACCTGCCCCACTCTGGATTAAAGATTCTGCCTTTGGTTTGTTTTTTCCTTCTTTGGCATAAACCACAGAATCCTGTGTTTTGGGTAAAACATTGTCCTTTTTATGAGTGTCTTTCACCTTGGGATCCTCCTAAGGTACAAACGAAGAATAAAAAGCATGTAGGATGGATGCATACAGTCCATCTAATCGGTTATTTTGAGAAGAACCAGGGAAAGTACACGCTTCTCCGGTGATTTGTGGGAGAGGACCCAGGTCCCTCCAAGAGAGCCCTCTTCTTGCACCATCTGGACCATGCTGCCGCCTACATTTCTCTTCTGTAAAGTGGCAAAAATACTCCTCTCCCTCCTCCGAGGAACACCAGGGGCAGCACCTCAGCAGGAAGGGAAGCGGTGCTCTTCCCAAATGAAGGGGCCCTGCGCCTGGGAGAGGAGGGTCTCCCAGGGGGGCCTGCATGGGGCAGGGGGCAGTTCTGCAGGGGTCGCTGGGGCTTTAGAGACACTCCTGACAGCCTCCGAAAAAGTGCTTCAGCAACAACCACCAAACAATCACCGCTGGAACCTCAGGGCAGGATGGAGCACCTCTAATTAAAAAAAATAATGCCTGGCAGGTGTGTTTGGGTTATAACTGAGGGGAACTCAGATTTCTAAAAATATATATACATATATATGTATAAACAATAATAACAAAGCATAACCAGATCACAGTGTGAGATGAACTAATTCTGAGCACCATTCCAATTCTACCCCACCTTTACATACAAGCCATCTTTTTTTAGTTCTCCTTTATTCCTTCTTTACTGAAGTATTTGGAAGTGGATACAGGCAAAACTATATAAATAGATACTTCTCGTGAGTTCTCTATGTCACTTAAGAAAATGTCAAACTAAAAACAATTACCTTGTACCACTTATATATGGCACTATCTGTGTATTATGCAAACTACTAGGGATTTCTTCCTGGTGGAAATTAAAGTGTGAAAATAGTCCTTCAGCCACATATAGGCACCACGCAAAATCTTTCTATCTATTTTAGGAGGCTTTCCTGCAAGCTGAAATTGTGTTCATAAGTATAGGAAGCAAGGTCTTGGCAGAATTGGTTTTAGAAACAGAAAATGGTATATGATGTTTGTGTCTTGGAGGCAGCTGGAGGCTGGGATTTAGAAAACTTGCTTGGTTCTTCCTGGCATGACTCACATCTCCTTGTCACAAGCATTTCCATCTTTGGCCTCTAAGATAAAGACACCATATACTGAGCTTATTATCTCTGAAATAACGCTCAAAGGACAGTGACAAGGAAATATCACCCACCCTCATTACAAGGGCACAAAAGCAGAGAGGATACTGAACAAACTGCATAGAGCAAAGCATACTCATCGAGGTCAGACACCTGTTCCCGTCACCCCAGGAGTTCCCAGGGCAGTGGGGAGGCAGGTGAAGATGGACACATGCTCTATTTACACTGTTGGGTGGTTTCCTGACAATAGAGACAGAAGCCCCTGCAGAACCACAGGATGGTCACCCCATTCAAGAAACAGGCCTTGACACAGACTTCTAGCTAACCCACCATCCACGCTCCAACCTGGTCTCCATACCACAACATGCTCCATAGACCCTAACTCAACCGCTGACCCAGCCCAGAAAAACAACAAAATGTTTACACAATTCTGCTTTCAATTTCCTTCATCTTTCTTCCTATTAAAAGTATTTTTGGAAAATAAACCTGAAGCAAACTGAGTTTACTACTCTGTGGTGTGTTAAGAAATAATATTATCCTGCAGAGCTGCCATCAACCAGTCCAGAGAATTCCATGGACTGTATAGGCCAGAACAGTGGAGTGGGTAGCCTTTCCCTTCTCCAGGGGACCTTCCCAACCCAGGGATCGAACCCAGGTCTCCAGCATTGCAAGCAGATTCTTTACCATCTGAGCCACCAGGGAATCCTATGAACACTGGAGTGTTTAGTTTATCCCTTCTCCAGGCGATCTTCCCAACCCAGGAATCAAACTGGGGTCTTCTACATTGAAGGTGGATTCCTTACCAGCAGAGCTATCAGGGAAGCCCCAAAGTGAAAGTGCTAGTCACTCAGTTGTGTCCGACTCTTTGCAGCCCATGGACTGTAGCCCACTGGGCCCCTCTGTCCATGGGATTCTCCAGGCAAGAATACTGGAGTGGTTTACCACTTCCTTCTCCAGGGGAATCTTCCCAACCCAGGAATTGAACCTGGGTCTCCTATATTGCAGGCAGATTCTTTACCTACTGAGCTATGAGGGAAACCCTCCTATTAAAAGCATTTTTGAAAAATAAGCCTGAGGAACACTGCGCTTACTACTCTGTGGTGTTTTAAGAAACAATATTTTCCTGCAGAGCTGCCATAACCAATCTAGCTGTTTTAATGCCACTGTAACGGATCATCCAACACGTGAAACACAGCCTCCGAAGGTCACCGGGGACAAATGAGACTGGGTCTAATTGACGAACGCAACGACCATTCTCTGGCTCCCCAGTGAATGTCCTGGTTCCAAAGCGGGTCAAGACCTTCCATCAACAAACCAGTCTCAGCTTTGCGCATTATCAATGTAGAAGATTCACTAGCATTTGAGCCTGAGCATTGCATCCCCAGGCTGCCGGAAGACGACAACAACACTGCCTGACTGTCCTGTGATGCTGTGTGGACTTGACCTCGTCAGCCTGCAAATGTCAGCTCCAGAGTGTTGATCTCACACTGAACTTCACAGTCTAGACCTGGTTATTAAAGTGTAGGTATCAGGCGCCCACACGCACTCACACTTGCATTCCAGTGCTGCTCTCAATTCACTACTATTTGCTTACCAACACTTGGGTTTATGGCCAAAGAGAAGTAGGTAATATTAACATTCTGATTGTGGATATGATATAAATACAATGCTCATTAACTATTTACCGATATTTTATGGAGACTTGCACCATACAATATCATTTTAATATACAATCACAATTTTAAGTGTTTGTTAAATTATCCACACTTCTCTGGACGCTAATAGATACCTTCTTTGCAAGATACTTACATGCATGCTAAGTCACTCAGTCGTGTCTGACTCTTTCTGACCCTATGGAACATAGCCCGCCAGGCTTCTCGGTCCATGGGATTCTCCAGGCAGGAATAAGCTATCCCTTCTGGTTGTTAGGTCATACCTGAATGGTCTAGGGGTTTTCTCCACTTTCTTCAATTTCAGTCTGAATTTGGCAATAAGGAGCTCATGATCCGAGCCACAGTCAGCTCCTGGTCTTGTTTTTGCTGACTGTATAGAGCTACTCCATCTTTGGCTGCTGCTGCTGCTAAGTCACTTCAGTCATGTCCGACTCTGTGTGACCCCATAGATGGCAGCCCACCAGGCTCCCCCATCCCTGGGATTCTCCAGGCAAGAACACTGGAGTGGGTTGCCATTTCCTACAAAGAATATAATCAGTCTGATTTTGGTGTTGACCATCTGGTGATGTCCATGTGTAGAGTTTTCTCTTGTGTTGTTGGAAGAGGGTGTTTGCTATGACCAGTGCGTTCTCTTGGCAGAACTCTATTAGCCTTTGCCCTGCTTCATTCTATACTCCAAGGCCAAATTTGCCTGTTACTCCAAGTGTTTCTTGACCTCCTACTTTTGCATTCCAGTCCCCTGTGATGAAAAGGACATCTTTTGGGGGTGTTAGCTCTAGAAGGTGTTGTAGGTCTTCATAGAACTGTTCAACTTCAGCTTCTTCAGCATAACTGGCTGGGGCATAGACTTGGATTACCATATTGAATGGTTTGCCTTGGAAATGAACAGAGAGCATTCTTTCATTTTTGAGATTGCATCCAAGTACTGCATTTCGGACTCCTTTGCTGAACATGATGGCTATTCCATTTCTTCTAAGGGATTCCTGCCCACAGTAGTAGATATAATTGTCATCTGAGTTAAATTCACCCATTCCAGTCCATCTTAGTTCACTGATTCCTAGAATGTCGATGTTAACTCTTGTCATCTCCTATTTCACCACTTCCAAGTTGCCTTGATTCACGGACCTAACATTCCAGGTTCCTATGCAATATTGGTCTTTACAGCACTGAACCCTGCTTCCATCACCAGCCCCATTCACAACTGGGCGTTGTTTTTGCTTTGGCTCCATCCCTTCATTCTTTCTGGAGTTATTTCTCCACTGATCTCCAGTAGCATATTGGGCACCTACCGACCTGGGTTAGGTCAGGTGTTTAGGGTTATTTACTTGGCAGGGTAACTGTATCAGTCAGGATATATTCACAACAACAGAAAACACACCTGGAATTTCAACAGAGAGAATTTAATATAAGGAATTGGTTAAGTAGTTTTGGCCACCTGATGTGAAGAACTGACTCATTGGAGAAGACCCTGATGCTGGGAAAGATTGAAGGCAGGGGAAAAGGGGACAAAAGAGGATGAGATGGCTGGATGGCATCACCAACTTGATGGACATGAGTTTGAGCAAGCTCTGGGAGTTTGTGATGGACAGGGAAGCCTGATGTGCTGCAGTCCATGGGGTTACAAAGAGTCGGACACAACTAAGTGACTGAACTAAACTGAAGTAGTTTTAGAGAACTGAAAAGGAAAAAAAGGGGATACTGAGCTAACCCACAGCTAAGAACTATATGATGAAGCTGTCACTCCCAGGACTGTAGAGACAAAAGGAGCTCGAAGGAGAGTACCCTGAGACCTCTGAGACAGCGCCTGAGGCTGACAATTGATGATATCTTTGATTAGGCATGATGAGGCTTGTTCTAGGAGTATCCCCCAACCCAAAGGTCAATACTATACTTGTTAACCACTGGTAAGGAAGACTGCATCCTTTCTCCCTCCTCTGCCTTGCAGAATCCAACAGAAAGTCAACTGGCAAAGTAGAAATATAATTCTCACAGTCCTAACCCTAGCATCACAAAGCAGTATATTAAAGTGTGGGTTTGGACTGAGAGATGATGGTGTAGTAATTGGAACAGCTCATCACTTTGCCTACTCAATATCTATGCCCAAATTTCTACATCTATTTCAATTTCCAGTACAGCAATAACAAACTTCAACTTTTCTTTAACAAAATGGAACTGTCCTTTGTAGAAACAGGCACTCTCACCTTTTCCACAAAAAAGAAAAGAGCACAAATGTTATTTTAGTGATCTTTGGGTGATGTCAGTTACTCCTCAACTTCATTTATTAGAATCCCTCTTGAAAATCCTGTAAGCTAAAGATGAAGCTGTCAAGCTAACCACTGCCATTAATTCTTACAGTGCAAAGGAAGAAAAAATTAGTTTGTATATACACAAATACATAAGCACACAGATTTATAGAAATACATTAAGCAAAGAAGAAAATAATATTTAGGGATCTGTCCCCTCTTCTCTCTGGTCATGAGCCTGTAGTTGATACTTGTAACTTCCTTCTTCCCCTACTCATTCCATATTTCCTTTGCTCTGAGCCAGCAACTATACCAGGTGGTATGAGCCAAAGCTTCATTCCTGAAGACTCTGAATCTTCAGTGATCCCCTCTTGTCTTGGTTGCTGTAGTTTCCCACTAGCTTTTGCAGTGAGAACCTAGAGGAGAAAATGAAGATAGGTGACACAGAGGAGACAGACTCCACTGACGTGGCAGCTGGTGGCGTGGGTGGGAGTAGAGGACAGAAAGCTAGATGTGTACTAAACATTCACACAGATGTGACCGGTTCTGGTTTGAGTTTGAATGGAGGGAGATCTGGGCTTTATGTACCGTTATCAACTGCCCTGGTTTGCTCCAGACTGAAGGATTGCCCGGAACTTGAGACTTCCTGTGTTAAAACAGGGAAAGTCCCTGGAAAACTGGAATGAGTTCATCACCCCAGCCTATTATGAACTTGGCATGAGCACTGAGTCACCTGCTGGGATAACCAGTCCTTAGAGAATAAACAGTCAAGATGGGCTAGTTGGCCCAGTAAGAAAGCATTAAGTGGTACAGGGGCGTGATGATTCTTAAGACTCCATGGCAGCCGTCATTCAGATCCATCCCCACCCCTTGGAACCCATGGGTCCAAAGTGAGTTCTAGGGAGAGAAGAGGTCGGGGGTAAAACATTTGACACCCCCTGCCCAACAGAGTGTGAGCCAGAGGGGACAGATTCTTTCTCACCACAGACTACCCACAGCTTCAGAAATTGAAGGCTCTAGCGCATTAATGACCAGTTGAAGCTAGGCTGGAAGGTTACGAGGGACTTGGTAACACGGACTGGCACACGGAAGCACTGAGATACTCGGCAGGGCAGAATAACATTTATGCAGGCGGGGCATAACTCAGTGAAATTTGTGTAATTACAGCAAAGCATAACAGGAGCAGGCCAGGAAGTGGGGAGGCCAGAGGAAACAGCAAGTCAGGCTTTTCTTGAAACAATTCCCGCTGGCAGAAAAGGATTAGGTTACTTTTTTTGTAGTATTCCGCCATCTAGTGTTACTTTTTATGTACTCCTTTGTCCTAGTTCAGTTGCTAAGGCGTGTTAGACTCTCTGAGATCCCATGGACCGCGGCATGCCAGGCTTCCCTGTCTAGTTAGATGCTTAAAAAGAAGCAGACGAATTAAGAGTCGGAGGATAATTTACAAAGTCATCAGTCATGTGTTCTTTTGTAAATCTGACAAATATTGATTGAATAATTTCGATAGGCCAGTTACTTTTCTAGGCATTGAGAGTACAGCTGTGGACAAAAACCCTGAACTCAGGAATGCTTACAATCTTGTGGGGATGATAAATAAGATAAATAAATAAAGTATATAGTATACTATATGGCTATAAATTTTGAGAAGAAGAAATAAATTAAAGGAAGAAAGAAGTTTAAAATTTTGGAGAAGGGGACTCTATAAATTTAGACCAGGTGATTAGGGAGGCCTCACTGAGAAGCTGAATAAAACACAGGGATAGTGAGGAACCTTACCTGCCTCCTGAGAAACTAGTATGTGCGTCAAGAAGCAACAGTTAGAATTGAACATGGATCAACTGACTCATTCTAAATTGGGAAAGGAGTACAACAAGGCTGTATGTTGTCACCCTATCGGTTTAATTTTCATGAAGAGAAAATCATGCAAAGTATGAGGCTGGATGAATCATAAGCTGGAATCAACATTGACAAGAGAAATATCAACAACGTCAGATAAGCAGATGATATAACCCTAACGGCAGAAAGTGAAGAGGAACTAAAGAGCCTCTTGATGAAGGTGAAAGAGGAAGGTGAAAAATTTGGCTTGAAATTTAACGTTAAAACAACTAAGCTGATTCATGTTGATGTCTGACAGAAAACAACAAAATTCTGTAAAGCAATTATCCTTCGATTAAAAAATTAAATTAAAAAACTAAGATCATGGTATCCAGTTTCATCACTTTATGAAAAATAAAGGGGCACTTGCTCCTTGGAAGGAAAGCTATGACAAATCTTGACAGCATATTAAAAAGCAGAGATATCATTTTGCCGACAAAGGTCCATATAGTTGAAGCTATAGTTTTTTCAGTAGTCATGTATGGATGTGAAAGTTGGTCCATAAAGAAGGCTGAGAGCTGGAAAATTGATACTTTTGAATTTTTTGATGCTGGAGAAGACTCTTGAGAGTCCCTTGGACTGCAAGGAGATCAAACCAGCCAATTCTAAAGGAAATCAACCCTGAATATTCATTGGAAGGACTGATGCTGAAGCTCCAATACTTTGGCCTCCTGATGCAAAGAGCCGACTCATTGGAAAAGACCCTGATGCTGGGAAAGATTGAGGGCAGGAGGAGAAGGGGACAATAGAGGATGAGATGGTTGAGTGGCATCATTGACTCAATGGACATGAGTTTGAGCAAACTTTAAGAGATAGTGAAGGACAAGGAAGCCTGGCGTGCTGCAGTCTATGGGGTCGCAAAGAGCTGCACACGACTGAACAACTGAACAACAATGAACAAACTTCAGGAAGTGGGTATAGAGGGAACATATCGCAACATAATAAAAGCCACTTATGGTATACTCAGGGCTAAGATCAGGAATAAGACAAGGATCCCCACTCTCAACACTTTTATTCAACATAGTTTTGGAAATTCTGGACACAGTAATCAGGAAAGAAAAATAAAAGATATTCAAGTTGGAAAAGAAGAAGTAAAACTGCACTGTTTATAGATGACCTGATGTTCTATTATATATAGAAACGCCTCCCCCCCAACCCCCGCAAAACCCCAAAAACCCTACCAGAAAACTGCTGGAGCTCATCAATGAATTTGGTAGAGTTGCTAGGTACAAAATTTTAATATACAAAAGTCTTGTATATGTATACATATTTACTATCCGAAAAGAAAACAATTTTGCGTACCATCACATCAAAAATAATAAAGTGAAAAGTGAAAGTGATAGTCGCTCAGTCATATCCAACTCTTTATGACCCCATGGACTGTAGCCTACAAGCCCCTCTGTCCATGGAATTCTCCAAGCAAGAATACTGGAGTGGGTTGCCATTCCCTTCTCCATCAAAAATAATAAAATACCTATGAATAAATCTATGTAAGGAGACAAAAATCTGTACTCTGAAAAATGTAAGATGCTGATGTAAAAAATTGAAGATGACACAAACAGAAAGATAAACTGTACTCTTGGATTGGAAGACTGAATATTGTTAAAATAACCATAGTCCCCCAAGGCAATCTACAGATTCAATGCAATCCTTATCAAATTACCAATGGCATTTTTCACAGAACGAGAACAAAAATTTTAAATGTATAGAAACACAAAAGACTCCGAATAGCTAGAACAATCTTGAGAAAGAAGAACAGAGCTCCAGGAATCACACTCCCTGACTTTAGGTTATACTGAAAAGCTACAGTTATCAATACTGTATGGTACTAGCACAAAAACAGACAACTAGATCAATAGAAA